>OZ023144.1:16817669-16831064 GCA_963675895.2 Styela plicata | reverse complement strand
GTAAGTGGGTACTTACAAAGTGAGAAGTGGAAAATTAATCTTTCATTACTGTTGAATAGATTCAAAAATCGACTCGTGACTCGACTTACAACTCGTAGATGTATGACCCAACTTGATTTGCGACTTGAAGGTATATTGAATCGACTTGACACTCTGAACTCAATGTTGGTAAGATTTGGACTCGACTCGCAACTCGCGTGTTCTTCGACTCGACTTGACTTAAGGGACTCGAAGTGTTGTGACTCGTTCCGAACACTTGCTTGCGTATGTAATTTATGCTACTTTGCGAGAACTCTTTGAAAAAATGCACCATAATCAATGATCAGGATCTTCTAAATGGAATAAATAAACTCAAATTTCATTCTAAGCAAAGAGAAACTGATCTTGTGCTAAAGGTAGGTTATTCATTCTTTTCTATCGCATCAAATTTGTGAGTTAATAAGGTTGGCAAAACCGAATTACTTGCAAACCAATTTTCATTTGGAGATTCTTTATTCCAATGGGGTCGAATCAGAAGTTCTGTATAAGCAATAAATATATCTAACAGTTTTCTACAAATTCACTAATAATAATAATAAAAACGAATTGCAAAATGCAATAAATTTATAATTCACATTTAATTCAATAAGGGTAAACGCAATTATTCATCAATATTTTGTTTTCTATCTGTCAAAAATATAAAAATTCCTCTGAAAACGTTTGCTTCCATGGCCCTACAAGGACATAACTATACATGAAAACGCTAAATTATATTGAAAGGCAAAGAATCGATTCGTATTACGAGTGATTATGATCGATTTGTAATTTTAATGCTTACATCCCTAGTTATTACTGCGTGTTCATTTACATCCGACATTTATTTCTAACGAAATTGCGCACAAATGTACTAGAATGACAAAATCAATAGCGAAGGTATTTCTACACTAAAACGCATGTGACACAATCTTCTATTATTCACAAACGACTATCCGATTGTCTGATGCAATTTTCACATTGGTCAAGTGACCTTGACCCGAAGCTATGCAGGTCTATATATGTCCAAAACTCACAAGACTAAGATTAAAGATTGAGTATAAAACCCCAGGATGTCCAAAACGATGTTCTATGAATGTACAGTTTTGTTATTGAAATTCATTCAGAGCAGAACCTGCCACTTATTAGCGAAGAGCTACTACGAGTACCAGCGACTGCACTCAAAATTGAAAAAGCAGTGAGTAATACCTGCCCCAGATGAAAAACCACATACCACTCCTTAGTTTCAGTTGCCTCTTACGACAAGCAGAAAATACTTTAGGAACATTCTAAACCCCGTACCGAGATGGCAATAACATACAATAAAAACATGGCAATAAATACTCCTTAATAGGAATGATGCGTTACAGAATAGTGATCTATATTTTATCTAAATCTAATAGTTTTTTAAAATCCAAGCACAAAAAATCGTTCTCACAAGCAGCAAATAACACCGGAACAGTTTATTTTGCGCAGGAATTCACTTGTTCAATTTCAGTTTTTGGCAAAAAATTCATCGAAAATAATGTTAGGTTGACGCACAATATATTTTGCGTCGTGCCGTCGTTGTTTTCGTGAAATTTTGTTGTCAAACATGTATTTATACAATACGTTCATCAAATACTTTATTTTAAAAATGTAAAATGCTTTGTTTTGGATTATTATGGATACGTTTTATAACCAGCTTTTCACTATTGTATGAATGTATCATATAGATTAAAAGGAAAAGGTTTTTGAAAGCATAGACTTTAACCAGCTGTAGAAACTCCAATTACGAGTCTATCTGGTATATCTATTTTATCTATTTTATTTTTAAGTACTTTTGCCAAGCTTTATAGAAATTTGATTTTCCCCGTTCAACCTTTGTACCGATTTATCTGTTTGAAGTTTAAGTTGAGTTAATAAGTAAATTTTCCTAATTTTAAGACAACTGGTATGAAGAACTTTAAATAGCATTTTTTTAAGGAAAATGTTGTTTCAACTGTATGATCGGGGATTTCAATCCTATGAAAAAGGCCAGAAATTTAGCAAACGACAAAATCCTTGTTTACCCAGGTTCAAATCTAGACTACTTCAACTCAAAGTTAAAATATTTTCATGATATAATAATTTGTCATTCACCTGCGTACGATCGCCTAATGGCTATCGTGTTTTGATCTCAAGTATGAGAACCTAGCTTTCCGAACATCGTATGGTCCAGATGAAGATTCCATGAACATTCTTCAAATAAAATAACTTCAAACATCTACAATTTTGCTATCAATTCTCTATTTGATTCACAATGTATTATTTGTTTTTTTCTACTTTTTACTGATGTCTTTCAAACTAAAAAAACGTGAAATTCATGAACATGAAAAAAGTTCATGATAATTTCAATGACTAATATACTTCTGATGTTCGTGAAAATCGCTGTTTTTATGATATAATATCTCAATAAATATTAATTGTTTTGTCTTTCTTGTGGACGCCATGGCTGTCAAATTAAGTTATTCAACCAGTTACGTGGCATGAATTCTAAGACACAGCATTTCGATTCATTTCCGTACATGATTTCAACTATCACCGATTGATGATAGTGGTCCAAACGGTTGTACTCGTGTCTCGAAAGCCCTCGCCATTTTTTTTTTTTTTTTGACTGATCGAATTTACTCTACGCGGATTGCTCGTCAACAGATTGTACGTCACCATTCCCATTTTGACTCGTTTCGATTGATTTTTTGAATCGGATCGAAGCACTTGTTGTATGTAAATAACAAATATCCCATTTTTTCACAATTTTCATATTTTAGGGACGAAATATAACCGAGTTTGATCCAATTTGATCAAAATCGATTTCATCATTTCGTCTTTAAAATAAAAATCCTAGTCCATTTAGCAAGTTTTTGTTCCTATAAACGATTCACGTTTGAATCGAATAAATCGTGTTCGAATCGCCGAATCGAATCGCTCAACCCTACACATTGGCCTAATATGACGAGTTTTTATCGGTAGACTATTTACCTGTTTGCGGGCAACAAAACTAACCGACCGACACTACCATTCATATGGAAATGAACTTTTGATGCAGATATTTTTGAATCAGCTTGGCTAAGAATGCTCGCTGTTGACAAGGCTTCAATGGGTCGCGTTAAATAACCCTCTCGTAGTGAGTATATGGCGGGGTCAGTTTCCCTGTTAAAAAATAATACTGCAAAATTAATGATAGATGTTAACAATGGCTTGTAAGCCCATACGTAAGTTTTATTGGATTTGTTCAGAAAAAAAAAATTCACAGCAACATTAACAGAGTAACAACTGCGACAGATTAGAAGCATTTGTGGAGAAACTAATGAATTTAATAATAATAATATTATATAAAGAATATTTGGATAATGTAATGTGTATCAATTGTTATTGCTGATATGCTGCCTCAATTGCCGTGCTAACACAGTCATTTTTCTGGAAACTTGTTTTGTTAAGTTTAAGTCACGGATGGATCGCGCCGACAAGGCGTGGTCCTTATATATCCAATACTTATCGAAAGAAACTTTTGATTGGGAAGTAATTGTCCTAGATATAAAGTGCTGATATTTCAGCAGTGTAGATACGGGGTTTTAGAATAGACCTAACGTATTTCCTGTGTGTTGTAAGATGCGACTGAAAGAAGTGGTAAATTGTGTTACCATCGCTCTGGGCAGATTCCACTAACTGCACTTTGCCATGGCGGTTTGGTTCCGTTTGGAAGGTTTGCGTTCAGAGTGTATTTGCTTGTGCTGCATCATTTAGCAGCTCTTTACTTTTAAGTAGCCGTCAGTTGGTTCCTTTTAGGCAATGCTTAAGACATTGCTCAGAGTGAATTTCAATAAAAAAAATCCGATTCGCGTTCATAGTAATTCAGATATTAAAAATATCAGTTATTTTTCTTTCAGAATGCAAAACAAATCATGACTGTCTTTTTGACATGGAATATGAATGCATTGACAATACATTTGTGTAAATGGATAGGTAAGTTGATTATGAATATCAATGAAAATAGTGTATTTTAGTACAAAATTAGTATTCTTTGATATGGAGTTTTATGAGTATCTTGATTTATGTGAATGTTCATGATTTTTCAATATCAGGTTAACAAAGTACTTCTAATATAATATTTTCTTTTTCCTTTAGAATCATCAAAGTCATATGTTCAAATACAAGACAAAGTTTATATTTTTAGAGATTTTAAATACCAGAATTATTAAAATTTGAAAACATTCAATAATTGAGCATCATTTGTCCAAAAATTCGAGTTTAAATTTATATTTTTCACACAATCTGTACAAAACCCATTAGCCTTCATCAACAAAAGGTTCGTTTCTATGCTGCAGCAGGGGGAAGCTGAGTAATTATATGTCGAACCACGATCTCTCGTGCAGACACCAGTTCCGAGTCGTGATGAACTCTTTACAGCACAAACAAAAATGAAAATGATAGACAGACTGAAAACATAAATGGATCTTATTTAAAAAATGGAATGTCGACATGTTTTCAGAACAGCAGCACGACTAGCAAGGGTAGGTGAGGTAAGATGGAACACGGGGTACAGTTAGAAAAATGATATCATTTTCTTTCCATCGGAATCGCTAGATAGATTACGCTTTCCAAATAGGAATAGTTGCCACTTAGTTGGTAAGGTTGTCATTTTGCTTATGTTAGGTGTAACAAAAGCAGACACAACAGCACTATGCCACGTTGTATTAGTAACATTGGGATATATAATATTTACATGGAATAGTGTAATCACATTCGAACAGACTCTATTGCATATTGGATCATCGCCTATAATGATCATCATGTTGAGATCCTAAGTATAAGATTTTAGGTTTCCGAATATCGGTTATAGCCCGGATGACGATTCTATGAACATCTCTCAACTTTATAAAAAGTACCTTTAGCAAACTATAGGACGAGCAATATACAGCTGTTTAATCACGACATTCTTTCCAATTGATATCTATAAATAAATTTTCCTATTTTATACCAATTTTTTCCCAAATCTACATTCGACAATTTTACTGTCAATTCCACAATTTGTCCATAGTATATGATTTATTTATCCTACTCGTTTTTAAACTAATTTTTTTTTTGGATTTAGTACAAGTATGGGCCGTTGATACAGACTGCGCCTCGGTTTATATGTTTCATTAGAAACCAATATTACTGGTTGAAAACTCAATTTTATAGTTCTATCTCAATATCACCAAGTTTAATTACTGCCGAATTATGGCAATTTTATTTCATTTTGTTGCAGTGTGACTTATGAATTTATTTGCTCTGAATCATGCATGACAATATGCTTTTTCAGAAATTAAAACTGATATAATCGATTTTGTAGCTCGATCTTGTTAGGAAATTGTGGCAATATAAGCAAGTAATAAATAATACGGGAACATACACAGAAATATAAATCCATGGTATAAGTCCGATCAACGAATGCGTGTAAAAGCGCATTCATTATATATCTCCTTCAGCAGTAATTGTATACTCGATTGAAGTTATTGTAAATTAAGAACTGTTTTATTATGCACTTTATTATAGCGGTTCAGTTTTTCCAGCTGTTTTCTACTTAGATTGTAGTTTCTAGAAATATATATATTGTAGTAACTCTTTACTATTTAAGTGATTCGCTACTTCAAGTCGGTATATTTGCCGTCGTTCGGTTTTCTTTACTGTGTAACCAACACTCACATTATCTTATAAAACCTTGTAAAATCGGACAAACGAATAAATATAAAAATTCATTCCGTTAATTATTTTTCAACAATTAAATTTTTTTTGCATTTGTTTTTAAATGTTGATCCTGGTATCATTTGCTTCTTTCTTCATATCCGCACCGTGGAGTGGATCATCCGGGCCAATGCCCTGTACAAGAGGTCAGAGACAAACATGGTTAGAATTGTTGGAAAGACGTGTTCTTCTCAATTCTGCGTAGACTACCCGAGTCTTACACCCTGGTTCGAGTGATGAGCAAGAAAGATTCACGAGCCCGACTCGTTGGGACTCGTACCCGCGATCTTTAACCTACGATGCCCGATGTTGATAACCATCAGGCCATCAAGCATAGTATTCGCTTATAATATCTGTTGTTTAGCATTTTTCTAACTTGGATATAAATTTTCGTTTTATATATATTCTATTTTAAAGATAAATAATTCTAAAACATAGAAGTAATTTGCATTTCAATTTTGTTTGAAAATGAAAAATCTGATTTTATTAGTTGTTCTAATTGGTGCTTCAATGATGATGGTAACAATGGCTTGTAAACCAGGTAAGTGACCTTTAAGGAATGATGAGTCTTATTGTATGTTATTCAAGTATGGGCCATTAAAGACACTTTGACGTTCGATACCGATATCTTGTACTTTAGAACTACAAGTTTGTAGCCGACGATACACTGTAACAAAGTTCAGTAAATTTGCCGTTTTTTATAGTTATTGTGCATTTTACAAATTCGAAACCAAATTTCATTTATGTTTACGTTAAGCATGACCTATGCATGAAACGTCTGGGCGTTCTATCAACGACCCAAACTTGACTGCAAGTGAGTAAATTTCAGTATTCTAGTCCCAGTGTATTTGCACCTTTTTATTGCACCTGAAAACAACTCCACCCGCGTTCCAACTTACGTTTGCAACAATGCAAATTTCCATAAAAGCGATTAAGATTATTGGTGAGAAAAATTTCACGCCTATCGATTGAGATACATCGCACATCTTCAATTGTATTCTAGAACATGAGACTCAGGGCAGTTTTCGATGAAAGAAAAAGATTAACAAATTATGCCGATGCTATTTGTTTAGATGGTTCAGATGACGAATCAGATTACGTTGTTAATATGTACGGACGGTAATTGGAATGAGATGTAAGTTGAGATTTGAGTCGATATTGGAATTGATAATACCAACACCAAACAAATCATCTATACTATATTATCCTCCCATCACTGTACTTCATTATAGTTATCAGATCTGTTCAAGATGTTTAAAGCTTGGGATGCATTTGCTTGTTCTACTTTTTGCACTAGTTTTTTGTCATATAAGTTACCGTTAGTTTGTTATCTTAGCCGCTTGTTCTATTCTACCTCAGAGTACCAAGTCAATATAGACTATAAATGGGCTATAGTGTTTATAGATGTTTCATAACAACTATTCAATTAAAAAATATATATAACGAAGCTAAGTAGAAAATTTGTTTTTGGTCAAGTTATAACAAAATAAGTAAAAAATAGTACTCATATTTTTTGAAATTTTCAAAAAATGTAAGTATCTTAAAAACCAGAAACAATTAGGTAAAAAGCAATTCGGCATATTTAAAATACCCGAAAACAGTTCTCAACTTACTAACACAAAAATATGTGTTTAGCATGTCTTGTCATATATGTGCTTAGCTCAAACATATATTCTTTCTTTCTTAATTTGCGTTCTTCTTCATTTTAGAATCAACCAGACACATGCAGAAGATATTCCATTCAACATAATACATTTTCAATGATATTAATATGATAAATAAAGAAAGTTGTAAAATATGTTTTTGTAACTCTTGTTCGTAAGCGAGTGATCAGCGCTTTTATAATAAATGTTATATTGATTGTGCCAACATTATGTCAAACCAATATGTGAGAAAGAACAGCATATTCATCAGTAACATGCAAAAATCGTAATTCCCAGAGAAGTTGGATTTTGTCACGCCTTTTGGTTGACAAAATAAATCAACCTGTGAAAATATCTCAAAGACACGCGACTTGTCTAGTTAACTTGACTTGTTAACACCTTTTATGCGCTTTTAATCGACACGGTTTATAGAAATTTCTTTGAAAAGCACCTCTCCGGCAAAATTTCAATCAAGTTTAATTTTTTCGTTGTAATATTTCATTTAAAAAAGAGAAAGATAAAGAGAAATTTATAAAAGAGAAAGATTTTCTCAGACTATGAAACAATGATGATATTTTAACACGACATCCGCTCCACTAAAACGCGGGTCATCTGAAGATTATGTTTAAGAAAATTGAATTTTTGATATGGTGTGACCGATTCACGACTAACTCGAAAAATTTGAGTTTCGAATTGATCCAACTTGCCGAACGACATATTTACATTTTTACAACCTATTACAAACGTGGCTAAAGATCCATATAACTAAATCTACACTATATATACTAAAAATCTATTCGCATTGAGTGTATTTGAATTCATAAAAAATATCCAATTCTTTCCTCAGAAGGAAAGTCCAGATTATTAATGGACATAATCCTGGAAATTCTCATTTTTTGAAACTTCGCTATCTTTGAGCTTTCCAAATTGAGTCTGCCCGCACGAAATTTTGAAAAATTATTTGTTTGCACTTCATCATATTCGGGATTCGGATCTGATCATTTTAATTCAATCTCATTCGGAGAATTATCTTACAACATTGCAACCTGGTGGTTGCCACCAGGTATATTAATACCTAGTTCTATGGAATATGATCCACCAGTGAAATACAAACAATGTAGTTTGCCGACGTTTGAAATGTCAATAAAAAACAAAAGGAAATAGAAATAGTTGAAATTAAGGCCGATAAAATAAGGACAAGAAAGTCTGAAAATGGTCTGCCAAAAGCATTAATAGATACCGGGCATTGACGTACATGCAGAAAAGACGAGGTTTATTTGTTTCAAGCTTTACAAAATCAAATATCTGTTTGGATATTTGTGCAGACTTTAGAATTCCTTAATTCCAGAATCCTTACTTAAAGTATTTCTGCATTAAAGTCCAATCAGAAATTTCATTTTCTCAAGCATGTGTCACAGATGGACCCAATTATAACTGTTTGCCAACAACCAACGATAGTTTGTATAGTATACAGGACATACATATTATGAATAAGTCTGGTGGCAATCACAAAAAATGAACCTTATGCCACGTCCGCTCCACTCGTACCAAGTCTATGAGCCGATATGTCGCGATCCATCTGTGGCATGCTCCATAATATATTATTCTTGGGTAGTCCCGAACAATATTGTTTTGCAAACAATCCTTTTTACCGTTGACAATCGACAATGTATCATGAAATCGTGAACCTTCAGTTTTTCTGCGAACTACTGACAGGCAGTTTCCCGAAATCAAATACACAGTGTGAAAAATACAGTAAGTTCACCGTTCATTTCCACTGATTTTATTTTTTGTTTAAATTCATGACAAGTATGGACCGATGATACAGACTGCTCCTCGGATTACGTGTTCTATTAGCCACGCATAATAATGGTTGAAACTAGAGAATGAATATGGACGGGACTTGGACCGGGACTGAAATCTTCAATATGTGATGAAAACACGATAAAGTATACTACTCACTGAAGTTTATTATAGCGGTTTAGTTTTCTAGAGATGTTTTTTACTTTGAGCGTGGTTGCTGATACGACATATTTTAGTGACCGTTTAGTGCTCAAATAGTCTTTAGATCGTTTATTCTAGTCAATGCTTCGACTTTGCATTGAGCGTTAGTCGATTCATTGTCAAAGAATAAGCATGATAGAACATTTCCATTTCGGTGTGACCAAGACTCACAAAATATTACAAAAATATGATAAAATCTGTCAAAAAATGAAAATAAAAATACATATTTACAAATTATATTTGAAAAATATTTTGGCAACAACAGTAGTTTTGCTGGTATGGATCTCGATGTAAAATTTTCATCGTGGTATTATATGTTTTAATACATTCTATTTTAAACTTATTTTCTAAAATATGAAAGTATTTTGTACACATCCAAATTTTAATTTTTTTTAAAAAACAAGAAATCGTATTTTAATAATCATTATAATTGTTGCTCTAATAATGATGGGAACAATGGCTTGTACATCATTATATAAAGGTATACAATCTATATGCTAAAAATCTATTCGCATTGAGTATATTTGAATTCGTAAAAGAGAAAAATCGATTATATTCCTCTGAAGAAAAGCCCTTTTAATTTTTATACATAAAAGTGAAAAATCTGATTTGTTTGAAACTTCGTTATTTCGATATTAATATACAAAATGCAACGATGTAAAAATGAGTTAGTTACCAACGTGACCGTCTTTGAGTTCTCCAAGTTGAGCCTGCCCGCAAGAAAATTTTGAAAAATATTTATTTTGGCATTTCATCATATTCATACGGATTCGGAGCTGATCATTTCAATTCAATCTCATTCGGAGAATTATCTTACAACATTGCAACCGTTTAGTTGCCACCAAGTTGACTAATAACTAGTTCTATGGAATATGATCCACGAGTGAAATACAAACAATAATCTTTGCCGGCGTTAGGGAAGCCAATATAAAACAAAAGGAAATCGAAATAGCTGAAACTATGGCCGATAAAATAAAGATAGAGGTGATTACGCCAGACAAAACATTATTAAGTACGGGGCATTGAAGTACATGCAGAAAAGACGAGGTTTATTTGTTTCAAACTTTACAAAATCAAATATCTGATTGGATATATGTGATGATTTCAGAAAACCTTAATTCCAGAATTCCCACTCAAAGTATTTCTTGCGTAAAATTTCAATCAGAAATTTGACTTTTTTTAAGCATATGTCACAGATTGACGTAATTACACCGGTTTGCCTACAACCAACGATTGTTTGATTTTTATGTACAGCCGGTGAAGGGGAAACAATGGTCAGTTAATTTTTTTAAAAGCCACTTCCTGGAGTGGATCACTCTGACCAAGGCCCCTGTACCTATTAGCGACCACTTATAGACGGACACGGTCAGAGTTGTTGGAAAGATATGATCGTTTCTGTGAGTTGAGTGGTGGGCATGGATAAACTAGTCGGAATCGACGAGATTCAAACCAGGCATGTTTAACCTGCGGTGCCATCATGTTATTCACTTGGCTGTTCAAACAACAGGCTGTACATAACATACATAATATGAATAGGCCTGGTGACAATCACAAGAAATTTACGTTACGGCGGCGAAAAGTGTTTTAACAAGGATGGCAACATCAAATCTACTTTTCTCATTTTTAAATTGTGTCTGAATTAACGTCATCTAGTAATTGTACCGAACCTCAAAGAAAAAAATAAATGAATGGTTATTTAACTGATAAGCGTTACAGCGCTTTTATTTTAGTTCCTTCTATGTAACCCCAAACGCAGTCCCTATGAGAAATCAGCTAACTGTAACTAATGGCAAAGAACTATCTACCACTACTATATGCCATTTATATTTCTATTAATTGTTTTTTTCGCAGATTCTTTTCCACTATTTATCGTCTACAAGTTTGAAATTAATAAATTCAAGAGCAAACAGAAGTTATGTTTTCTTTTTATTGTGAAATGGGAGGTACAGTTGAATTGATATTTGAAGGCGCTCAATCCCGGTGTTTGCGCAACTTTAGGATGGACCTAATGGTTATGGGAGATGTCATAGTTTAGATATTTTTTTAGTTGCCTTACAGGACAGGACATGGTAATCATGAATTGTCATGGTTTCATGCTTTTGAGACATTGGTATCACAGACTTGACATACTCTTACCATGTAACAACCGTATTAAGTTGTTCGCTAGCTGCGCGATCCACAGATATCATAAAATAAGCCTTATTGCTGTTGGCAGAAACCGAACACTAGAAGTGAGGCCGGAAGCACGAAGCAATGTCTCAACGTCAGTTTGAATTAGAATATTCTGTTAGTCTTTTTTCACTTTTTGCAATATACAATTTATATTCCTATGAGTAGAAATGTATGTAGAATACGAATATAGAAGGGTGCAACAATGCATATTTGCAAATGTACGAAGTTAAGTGAGTACAAACGTATATACATTTAGGTGCAAACGTCGTGTCTTATAAGTACATCGGCTCCAACGTGCGTGGATGAAAAACGCACGAGGGTGCACGTTTTGTTGAATGCTCACTGGTGCAAATGTACAGGTTTCATTTATGGAAGTTAATGAAAGAACTGGTCTGATGTTCACGTAGAAGTAAATATACTGGATGCAAATGAACACTGGTTGTAAATAGTGGGTGCGAACTTAAAGTTACAAAGTAGGTTCAAAGTTGCTGTCACAATTCTTTAGCATATCTCAATGGCAATTTTCACATTGGAAATGAATTTTTGATGTGCTTTTTAAAGTTGCTACGTTCCCTCTGAGCTTGTTTGGAACTCCATGTCCGAATCAATAAATCCCAATTGTTTCATGTCTGCTTGAAAAAATAAATACATAACATTCAACTCAAAATTCTCTGGAATGCGTGTTTTCCTGACTTCAGAAACTAGGCTATTGGATGTATTTTCATAATTTAATCTGAATCTAATCTACAAATCTTAATAATTTGTTATTGGAAAATTAGAACACACGTGGTCACTATTTCAATATTGCGCATTTCAGATCATTTCAACATCAGATCTTATATCAGAAATCATAGTTTATTGACCATAATTTATTTTCGCCTGAAGTTAATGGATGTTATTCTTAAGACTTTAGAATATAATCGGTTCAAATCACTTGTAAATCGAATCAATTTTAAACACTTCCGAAAATTAAATCGTGATTATAATAGATATCCATTGCATTTTTATATACAGTTCTGTCGTAGTCATCCATCGAAACCGATATATTTTTTACAACCTTTTACGAGAATTTTTGTAAACATTGGTGCTTCCCGCCTTAAAAGATATATATGAATCTGTTTGGTTCTTGATCATATCGATCGAATTGAAACGCTGTATATTTTGTGAACTAATATAGTTTCTTATGGCGGTTCCGAAAAAGTTTTTCAAATATATTCATTCTGAAAAAAAATTGATTTCGAAATTAGTTTAACCGAAATTCGAAAAAAGAATTATTCGAAACGTTTATCCCTAATGAGGTATGCCAACTCATACGCGGATACTGAATTCATGAACAACTTACTCAGTGTAAATCAGATTCTATACAAACATTGATCAGTTGAGGAAAGGCAACATGAGAAGTTTCACTACCTGAAAAAAGCAACGGGTGCCCGGTTGGCTCAGTCCGTAAAACGTTGGAAATACACTTCGAGCCACGCAACTTTCATCGATTAGCCTACTGGACATAATTAGTCACTGAAGCACCGCGCCTTGTCGGAGGGATCCAACAGGGACACATACTTGTCAAAATATTTTACTTTGGAATATTTCTGTCTGGGAGAGTGATTTTGCAAGCTATCAATATTGTTGGTTATTACACAAATATTGAGAACGTGTTACAGCCGATTTACATTATTAGGTCTAGGTAATTTTGCATAATTTTCAGAAACATCGCTAGATTTAAAATGTTGTAGACGGATTTTCATGAAAAAATTTAAGCATACTTTAAAAATTGACTCCTTAAAAAAAGAAAACTGAAGACTGGATTAAACCACAGTCA
>OZ023144.1:16804698-16817569 GCA_963675895.2 Styela plicata | reverse complement strand
TTTCTAATCGGCTGTATTTATTAACTTTTTGCAATATAAGAAGCTACGAACCGACTTACTTCCCGCCTTGGTATTTTTATTAAACCATTTAAATAGAAAACTTCGGTTTGCAGGCCATTGTTACCAATATCACTGAAACAACAATTGTTGCGATCAGCAAAAGTAGGTTTGTCATTATCACAACAGACTTTGTCGTTCATAAATTTGAATTATGATTTAGTTTAGTAATCCGTAATAAAACGCAGTAAAAAAAGATACTAATATATATAAAATAGGAATCTATTGTGGAATTGATATCGTAGTAGATTTTGAAAAGAGTTTACGATGTTGAACAAGGAATATTATGGTCGACAACAGCACTCAAACGGGAAAACATCCAAAACGAAACTGAACCGTTATGGTAAAGTACAGATAGTGATATTTACTCTTTGCGAATAGTATGACTATGTATTGTTACCTATTCAGAAAAAAAAGCTCGCGATCGCGGAAGGTAACGTTATTCCACAATTTAATATGTAAGTTTTTTACTTCAGTCTTGTGAGACAAACCTCGACAGTTCTCACTGGGATGCTTGGTGCATGGAACACGAGGGTTATATGAAATCGGATAATTTCTTCTACTGAAAAAGTAAGTCGAATTTTTACATATTATATTCGATGAAGGGATCGTGTCAACCGTAATTTCACTTAACGCATAACATCGCGGCTTTAAATAGGTGTAATCTATATATAGGCAAATTACGGCCGAGGAGCCAAATCCTGCCTTCCGTTTCTTTTAATTTTGTTTGTCTGATGCTGGTATCATTTAATATGAGCGTTTTTTACTGTAAATGAAATCGGTATTCTTTTTGATTTATTTGAATTTTGTCGTCATAGATGAATACGTATTGAAAACTTGTTTGAAACTTTTCAAGCGTATCGAACGATCCACATCCAAAGTAAAGGCAGAGCAAGTACACATAATTTGATATTCTCACTATGGACGTACTTAAAGATGTACAGTAAAGCTTATTTAATAACGTTTTGCAAGTGTAATGAACGTCAACGTTATTTGATTCAAAAGCGAGCATACGACTGTTAATATGGAAAAATGCAATAAAGAGACTTGCGAGTTAAGTGTTGCTCAATCCTCTTTGGTTAAACCACTGAAGATCTAGACTCTAGACTCTATATTCTAGAGGACGGAGAGCAGTTCATCTGTATGACAAAAAGTATACCATTGGGAAGAGTTTTAAAATTGTTGTTAAAAGCTCAAAACTCGCGCGGAAACACTTGGGCCTGACTTGTTTTGTTAAGTGTGAGTCATTGATGGATCGTGCCGTTCAGGCACGACGCATCTGTGGCGCATGCTTGGCAAAATAAAATTTCTGTTCGGGAACCATCCACGCGATCGCTTGTTTTTTTTAACTTTTTTGCTATAAACCTAATCATAATATATATATTTTTGCAAATTTCAAAGAACTTGGGGTCTAATACAAGCAGAACTTTTATTTGATGTATATGTGACTGTATTTTGATTATAATTCTATCTTTGTTGGGAAATGCATACAAACTCAAAAACCACAACCGTGTTTTTTTACTTTGCTACATTCAACACCAGTGATCGCGACCAGCTCTTATATTCTTATCAATTTCCTTTTGCTCTAAAATATTAAGCATTCCCTTATTGCAAAGTTAGACATGGCATTATTCAGCAATGCTACCTCACAACTGTGGGAATATTTAGAATTTTTTTAGCCTATTCAAAATTTAACACGTATTAGACTTGATATTTTTTAGAAAATACCAAAATGTGAAGTTATCAAGCTGTTGGCCCTATGTCGACTTGGGACAAAAGTCAAGTAAATGTCAATGATAGAGCGCTTCGACTTGACTCAAAACCGTATTCATTGTGCCAATCATTTTGAATAAAATATTCTTTTTTCGAAAAAAAAACAAAGATTTTACCACCAAAGCACTCTATGTGTGAATCCCATACACAATCATAAATTGATTTTTAAGCTTGCGCCACAGATGGTCAAAGTCTTGCCAACGTGATCCTCCTGTGACCCATACTCAACAAACATATTTCGGCAGTTCTATAGCCCAGCCCAAACAGAAATTTATTTTTTTGCATCATTCGCCACAAATGGCACGCGTCTAATCGATGAGAGCCGTCAGGGACATATGCTTAACAAAAGATGCTTGGACAAAATTTTTCCGATCGGTAACCGCCTGTGAAAAAACCTTCGACGTTGAAGTATAAGAGTTTGTAAGCAACAAAAAATGTTGTCGGTTAATATAGAAATATTTTATCAAAAGATAAACAAGACTTTCGTCAAATCCAAAAAAACACATGATTCCTTTACTGTTTGACTGTACTCTAACTAGTTCAAATAGGTAAATTTACCTATTTTTCAACTAGATATCTGGTTTAAAAACTACAGATGCGGAGTATAAGCAAAAATAGGTAAGTCATAATAAAACGTGACCATTCGATGACTTCAATCTTCAAATCTATTAAAAATACTTTGAATGTATAGACAAACAATTAATAACTGATTCACCTGTTATTAAGCACTGCAAAGCTTAGAAAGCGACACTAAGTTACCTAGTAATACTTTACCTAGTTTCTCTTAATATCAGTTATTATAATTCATATAGTTAAATCAAAAACTAGGTTGCCGCCACTAACAAGAGCACAAAAATGAACGTAGATACATTTGCCATGCATTAAGATAATCTAAGCAATATCAAATAATTCTATTTTATTCTTCTACATTCGGTCAAACGATATGGATTTTTATAGCGATATGTATGGAGCACTATTTTTAGGATTAGCTTTAATTATATGGGTTTGTGTTTTATTGTGCTTCACATATATGACAAAATCTTCAGACATTGATCGATCGGATCAAAGAATCAGACGATATTTGTTTAAGATGAAAAACAGAAAAGTACTTTATATTCATATTAAATTACTGTAAAACTGTAACATTCCCACTACAGGATGTTTTGGAAATAAATATTTAAGCACGAGACACAGATGGACCGCATCTTGATTCCGATAATTTTTTAAAATCGAAGGGTCGAAGACCACATTTTATGCCAACTGCAAATATTACGTTTTAGTGTAACAATTCAAACTCAATTATTAAAATATAGAAATCATTGACCATAAATTTACTCTTAATGCTATAAGCAAACTGAAAGAGGAAATGTAATTTCAGTTAACACCACATAAGGGATCGAGAATGAAATTATATGTTTTTTTTCTACAATTGAAATTCCTTCATTTTACAAATGTTGTTCCTATAATCGAAAAAAACGACTGATTCATATTAATTTACTTCGGAGTGGTTTGAACTACCGAAATGAATTGTCCAACCCTAGGCACAATCTATCAGCGACTCATACTTACTAAAATATGAGTGCATAAAATTGTCTGACCGGTGTGCAAACGTCAAATTAAAGGTTTTATCAATCATTGGCTATTGATAGCTCGAACGCCCTGTTACACTGTGATATAGAACAGTATTCTCACCGTCCATATGCAGTAATTGTATCATTCGTATAATAGAAACCGCTTAGACTTTATTTATGTCAAGTAAGAGCTCATAAGAGAGGAAGACGTTTTAGTTTTATCGTCAAACAGAATTACTAACAAAGAACTGCGATTTTACTGCATTTTTGTTGCAATGTTACATAAGTAAAATTGACGTCGAGAGATTCTATAGAAACAACTTTTACAGAAGAATCAGTAGCCCTGTTGACATGTTTGAACCAATTTCACGATCTCTTCTGGTTGGAACTGTTGGTGAATAATGAAATGAATACATTTTTTGTTCGCTTTATATAACTGTATAGATTCAAACCATCTTATCAAAATCGAACAAAGGCGGATATCAGAATATCTAATTTCTAATCTTGTAACTCAAATCAAATAAAAAAATACCCAGCAAAATCGCTGGGCCAGATCCAACAATGGACCTTAAATGTTAGCATCGTAGGCTCAAGATCTCGGGTTCGAGCTGTTGCAGTTTTCAGTCTCTTGATAGGCAAACCATATTGAAAAACCAGGAACAGTGGGATGGTAGAGAAACTTTATGAGGCGGTAGCCGGAGATGAAGTGAGATTTGATTGTCTTGTAGGCGGGAAACCTGATCCAATAGTTACCTGGGTTAAAAATGCGCGCATCATAAATACAGATGATCGGGTTGTTGGTTTCAAGGTATGATGCCTGAGAGTGTTCATCAATATGTTAGAATATCGAATCGATTTGAGTCCCCAGTAATTCGAATCTAATTTAAGCGTATCAAGAATATAATTTGTGATTCTAATAGATCCCTATTGCAATGTTTGTGTACAGTTTTATCGTTATCAGCCGATGTATTCCATTAACAGGTCATAATTTATCGGAAAAGTCGATATTAGAGTTTTAGTTCAACATTACCAAGTAAAATTATTGCAAAAGAACTGCGATTTTACTGCATTTTGTTAACAGTGTATACAGTCAAATCAAAGACCTTTCAAAACCCACAATTCTAAGAAACCCAGTATCACACGAGTTTTCTTTTTCAAAATAGCCCTTTTTCATAAAAAAAATTTTGATGTCCGCGAGGTATGACATTGACCTTAGAACTTGATTTGAACGGTCTCAAAATTCGCTATATAAAATAATAAATAATGTTTATGCAGTAAACGATATTGCGGATATTTTATATAGTATTTGCCTGCACGATAAATCAATGAACAAGCAAATGTACCTTGTGGGTACTGGGTTTAAATAGTCCTAACGTTTTTTCTGCGTGTCGTGAGACGCGATTGAAAGGAAAAAAATAAGTGGTATCTGGTGTTACCATCGCCTAGGGCAGATACAATTCACCGCACTTTAACATGGTAGTTCAGTTTCAAATGTTTTCAGCTTAGAATACACATTACTACATCTTGTTTTAGCTCTTTAGTATTAATTGGTCGTTGGTTTGTTCCTTGTTCTTGGTCAGAGTGATTTTTAATAAAAAATGAAAACAAAGAGTCTATCTCAAGTCTATCTTGTTAATATGAAGCGTTCTTGATCATGAATGGCCAAGATTCCGCATATCTGATTAAATTCAATATCCTATTGTGATTATTCCTACATGGATTTTGCCGTAAATCGATGATAGGTCTGGCCATTGGGGGGCCGAGTTTTGCATTTAGCCGGGCGTGCCGAACGAATGTGTGAAAGTCATAATGCAACCGGATCACAAGACTGAAATTAATTTCAGGCCACAGTACTTTTGGAGTTATCTTGTCGATGCATTGCGTTTCATGTAATAAAATAAAAACGGCAATACATTGCATGCGTTGCTTTACGTTAATTGTATTCACATGCCTACAAAACATAAGCGCACGCAACGAATCGAGAACTCTCCGTTAACTTGCATACCAAACAGCTCGGCTGCGTTGCCAAACGCAAGGATAAAATAAAATAAACCAGAAAAAAAACACAGAAGTATCGCGGCGTTTAGACGTTACCTCTGCTTAAACGTGCACACAACTATTGACAAAGTAGATCTCACTCCAAGCACTAGTATATTCAACAAGTTCATTTATATTATCAAAACCGGAAGACAGGCGCAAACGTAATGGAAAATATAGCAATATCATCTGTATGCACTGAAGCCGAATTATTTAACACCACTGAGCGAGCGATCTGTGCCGCAAAACATTACCAACACTGAACCACTCACACATATGCGATTGTGAAGCAATAAATAATGAGATCACCAGCAAATCACTTTGGCTTCCAATATATTGATTAATAAGCTATAATACTTGCGACGACCCATAGTCGATAGAAAAATATTCATATGGAGCAGTTCACCAACAACCCACATTCGACCGTACAACGTTGATAAAAGATGATATATCCACGAACTTTTGATTGCAAAACATTAAATAGAACCAAATGAATCATCCGCTTCCCATCCCCATTTGACAGTGAAATACTAAACAATACTTTAAGTGAAACATTTCAAAGACCATGAAAATTATTATTATTCCATTGACACAAAGTGTGAGAACGACAAGCGTCGAGCACAGTTTCACAGCTTGTTATGTATATAGTAAGCCGATTAGGTGACTACATTGTGTATATTGTTGCCATCAGTGTTTCCATTTGAAAATTTGGTATTGGAATAAAAAAGAGGGAGCATAGAAATTTCTTAAAGTAACAAAAAATTAAAAAACAAAATCAAAAGTAAATAAATTTATCCGAAAATGAGTAAAACATAATGCGAAGTGAACGATTCAAGATAACACGATATTACGAACTACCGTTGGCAGAGAAAACAATGCACTATGTTGGGACAAAAAATACAAAAATATGTGGGATATGTGACTACGAAACATTTTTTTCAAATAAACGCTATATTTGTAAAAAGAATCCCAAATCTTAGAGGAAGATGGATGTCCCCCTTCGCAAATGTGTAAACTATATTATAGTGTATTTTTGATTATTAGGAAATGTACTAATTGTTAATGGCAACCAACGAATACAATTTTAGTTATTTTAGCATGTTCCACAGCGGCTCAGTCCCTGAACTGATTTCACTCAGAATTCTGTTAATGACAACAGCGTATTTATTTATCACCGACGAAATAAAATCGCATTTCAAATCAGAGGAAATTGAATCGCAATAATGCCCGTGGATGTTTATTTATTTATTCACGCAATTTTGCAAAACGAGCAGAGGGTTCTATAGTCTAGCCCAATCAGAAATTTTATTTTTTTCCATCATGCGCCACAGATGGAACGTGTCTTTTTGACGCGATCCACCAGGGGCACATGCTTAACAAAAGACGCAACAAAAAAAAATCGGACTGCGGAGGATGAAAACGCTGCTGAGGTAGAACTAAAAAAGTTTCTAACTTGTAAAATATTAGGAGGTCCTGGCCAAATGGGTTGCATTTCTCTAGCAGTTGGCAATCCGATATACTTCACAAAAACTAAAAATGGAAATTATAGTAACTCAGTAGTTTGACAACAAACGATCAATTGGCGAATAGTTTCCTCAATACAACTTCGTCACTCACAGGTCGAACTCTGTTTCTTTCACGGCCTTGGTGCAAATCTTGAATTAGGTCATGCAAATAAAATCCGTTGTATAATTATTAGGCTGCATTTTGGCATGTATTAGAAAAATCAGTCAATTCTCTTTTTTATCGAATTGATTTACACGGAAAATCATACGAACAAAGGACAAGGTAATCGCGATCTTGAGGTCTTAGAGAGAATATATTTTTAATATTAAAACGCAAAGAATTGTCGTTCTTAGGCAGAGTAAGACAATTGTAGGCTGGAATGAGGACCCCAAATTCACAACAATTGAGATCAAACTGTGGAAAAATTTTTAGAACTTGGAACTAAATTTTGCCATTGGACTGTTTTCACTCAGAGTGCTGTTAATGACAATAGCGTATTTATAGAACGCATCGTTTGCATGTCGCATGTCCCTCCTTCCTCGCCAGCGGCAATTTTTGAATCAGAGTAAATTGATTCGAAATAATGGCTGTGAATGATTATTTATTTATGCCATTTTTCAATACGAGCAGAGGGTTCAATGGCCTAGCTCAATCAGAAATTTTATTTTTTTCGATCGTCAACGCGATCCGCCAGTGACATATGCTTAACAAAATGCGCAATAAAAAAAATTCACGCTTGGCAACTGCCGATGATAACACTTTTGACGTAGAACTAAAATCGCAGTTGACATTCGATATAATCAACAAAAACGAAATTTGCAAATCATAGTCAGTCAGTAGTTTCAACAACAAACGGTTCAATTGGCGAATAGTTTCCTCAATAAAACTTCGTAACTCACAGGTCGAATTCTGTTTATTTTAAGGTCTTGGTGCAAATCTTGAATTACGTCTTGCACAGAAAAGTCATTGTATAATTATTAGGCAGCATTTTGGCATGTATTAAGAAAATTATTCAACTCTTTTTTTATCGAATTGCTTTGCATGGAAAATCGTTTGAACAAAGGCCAAGGTAGTCACGAGATCGAGGTTTTAGAAAGAATATATCTTCAATTTCAAAACGCAAAGAATTGTCGTGTTTTGGCAGAGTAAGACCATTATCGGCTAAAATGCGGATCCTAATTTCGCAAAAAATAAGATTAAATTGCGCAAAAATTTTTAGAATTTAGACCTGAATTTTGCCGTTTTTCATTTGCAGAAAACGTTGCAAAATACAGGAAATTTAAGTTGGTTGGTATTTATTTCTGCTATTATAAAACGTATGGATTTTACGAAGCTGTCTATTCGAATCCGCCTCTTATAATTAGTTACGTTTTTGATTAGTTTACCTCGAACGCATTACAGAATAAGAAACGATATGTGCTGTTGATGACAACAGCCCATCTATGGAACGCATTATTTGTTGTATGTCGCGAGAAGATCTCTTCGACGCGATCCACCAGTGACACATGCTTAACAAGTCACGCAGGAAGTCACACAAAGAATTATCGTGTTCCCCCAGAGTGAGACAATTGTTGGTTGAAATGAGGACCCCAAATTCGCATAAATTAAGATTAAATTGTAGAAAAAAAAAAATTTAGAACTTAGAACTGAATTTGGTCATTTTTTTTTATTTGCAGAATATTTCACAAAATACAGAAAATTTTCGTTTCGATGAGTATTTATTTTCTTCAATATAAACGTGTGGATTTTACGAAGCAGTCTATTCGAATCCGCCTCTTGTAATTTGATTTTGATTTCTTTACCTTGAACGTATTACAGAATAAAATAAGAAAAAATTTGAAAAAGCAAACGATGTATTTTGCTGTCGTTTCGAATGTTTATATGAACAAAGTTTTTCAGGACATTGGTGAATTTTAGAAATGTATCGGTTAATTTAGAAATACTTTGTCGAAAGCTAAACAAAACAATATCAGATCTAGGGCTGGTCCGTACCCGTATCATTTGAATCATTTGATTCGGATAATTTTTTCGAATTGAATAGAGTCAATAACTTCATATAAACAGCAAATGCATGGTTTCAACTATTACAATATTTTTTATTCCCATTATCAAAGTCAACAAATCCATAGTTAAGATTTCGCTAATCGTGGAATAAACAAATTATTGGAGGCTAATATGCATTAATTCATAGCTCATGTTTTAGGGCAAAAATAAATGTCCTAAAAAATAGCATAGTCAAAACAAGCTAATTCTCACTTGATTGGCGCGATTTTTCTTCCTATCAAAGATTTACAAATATTTCGAATAATGTGTGCTTCGAATCACCCAATCAAATTGCCCAACAGTTCCTATAAGAAACTTGCTATCATTTTACTCCTTGCAGACATAACCTATTTACTTTCATAGCGATATGTATCGACAAGTATTTTCAAGAATGGCTTTTATTCTATTGGTCTGTGTTCTGTTGTGCTTGGTATATCAGACTAAATCATCGGACATTTATCAATCGGATCAAACAATTAAAAGCAGTGGGTTTGGGCGGACGAAAACGCAGAGAGGTATTATATGTTAAAAATATATTTGTGTTAAACCAACAAAAATGATATTTCCCATAAAAACTTTCTTCTGTTATTTATTGTATATATTTTTAATATTTTAACCGCCTAATTTGTTAATTCTAATTTGTGAATCATCCCAAGTATAGGCAGTTGGGGAACCTCACCTAAACGATGCGTTCCATTAACAGCCTATGATTGGTCGGAAAAGTCGATAGCGTAGTTTTAGTCCAACATCGTCAAATTAAATTACAGTCGAAGTGTGTCGATTTTACTGCATTTTTGTTACAGTTGAGCAATGCTCAATTGGAAAGTTTGACATTTATCAAATAAACGTCGCGAGATACACTAGAAAAATTACTTCCCTAGAATCCCTAGCACTTAACTTTTCATATGGCCACTCGCGTGAGTGGATCCCCTGACCAGTGACTACGGGGCTCGGGAGTGAATTACCCTGACCAGTTACTATAGGGCTTTGCACTTCTAAACCGACATGATTGTGTTGTTCAAAAGATATGATCTTACCGGTTCGGCCTAGCCTAGAAAAATTATTACATTCTGGGTTGAATGATAGGCGTGGATTCACGAGTCGGACTCGCCGAAACTGGAACCCGAGATCTTCGACGAATGATGCCGACATGGTAAACATTAATTAGGCCATCGCGCCCATTGAATAAATCTAATTGTGGATTTGAGTGAACCTACGACGCGATCTCTTATGCTAAGAGTCATGGGCGAAGCAATTTTTTGTTACCCTGCTTGACTTGCGGCGATTTACAAGGTTCTTCCGATTTTCCATCGAAATTCAGTTCGTGTTTTCAAGCAATCCCTTCTTCCACAGCACTAAAGTTCCCCAGCGACCTTGCCTGTGACTTACACACTACACCATTCGAAAAATTCGGTGAACAATTTGAGCCAAAAAAGCAATAGGTAACTTCAATATGAAAAGGTGGTTGAAGTTTGGTAATATATGTTAAATGGCGAGTGAGACAATGTGAAACGTTAATCTTTCAAAATGAGGTATATTGGGTCAAGTTACTATGATCATTAAATTTGTGCCACATTACTCATGAAATCAAGTTACCGAATTATCCTAATGTTGTATGAAACCTAATTAACTGAACACAACAATCTCTTTATATAAAGATTGAGTGAATACCACCAGAGAAATTCATAGTGAATCTAATTGCTCAACCGGTGATGTGCAAACGATATTTAATAAAATAAAATATCGTTTGCACATCACCTGTTGAGCAATTAGATTTACAATCTTCTTATATCATTTAACTAAATCACGCATTATAATCTAATCTATAAACGAATCACAGTAATAAAAATATCATACCAAATTGATTTTACTTCTGGCAAAATAGCATAAAACTTTCTCCAAATAATTTCAAAATGTCTTCAAATATATAATACAGCGCTACTTAACATAAACATACATCACTTGAAATGAAAAACCCATAAATAAGACTCAATATGGTAAAATATTTATTCCTAAACATCGCAAAACGTATAAATCTAATCCCAGCGAAAGCAATTCAGTAGCCCAACTGACCCAAAATATCGCTTCTACAAAAACAAAGGCGCACATCATAGCGTCGTGACTTCTATCTTCAAATCATTTGTCGATCGGCTCCTTAGCAAGGCTGGTAGTACGGTACGGTACGAAGTTCGGTACGGTAAGATTGAATTTTCCGGTACGATAGTACGGTACGATCCATTTTTCAATTTTCGTACGTGGTACGGTATGGTACGAAGTTCGGTATTTATTTCGTACCATACCGTACTATTTTCCGTAACTTCGCTTTACACTTTATTCTTCTCAAATTAATTCAAAAAAATAATTTCATTTAACATCTATGTCGTTTCATAAAGGGGCGCTGATAATATAAATTGTGTCTATGAAAGAATTTTTAACTAAAGTTCAATTTTAAAATGATTAAAAGCGGCGCAGATGTGCTAATAAAAATGCAACTGATTCACTTGAGCTGATTAGATGAACTATGTCATATATCGGTTTTACTGCAGTGGCGTAAAACTTTGTGATTGCGTGGAAATACATATAGGCCGCTGATTGATTACGTCTTAATCTGAATGCATTTCTCTGTAATAACGAAAGTTGTGATAGCACGATTGAAATCGACAAGATCAGCAGCATTCATAATAATAAAAATCACGGTGTAGTTTCTGAATATATCGTTCGTATCGCCGATGTACTCTGACCGGTATTTATGTAAAATTCACAATGGCGTAGGAAGCACTGCCCGAATATACCAACTACAGTGGCGGATCCGGAAAAAAATTTGTGGGGGCACATTTTTTCCGACATGCAAACATAGGCTTGCAAATTTACAAAAAGATTAGAGTGCCGGAGGCGCGCGAAATTTTATTGAGAACGAGACAAAAATACATGTTTTATGAGTGAAATAAACATTACCAGACAGGAAAATGTACCTGAGCGCCGGAAGCCCAATGAATTTTTTGTAAAAATTGAATAAAAATTCTCACTTTAAAGGCTAAATATACAAATTAATCAGGGAAAAATATTGCGCAACACAGGTGCGCGAAAATTTCATGCAAATTAAATTTAAAACTCTCTCCCCCTGACCAAATATGCAACTAAGTTAACTGTGAAACGCACAAGTATATTATCAGAGCAGTAACACCAGAATATAAAGATATATTTAGGCTGTTTTGAGTTGAGTGTTATATGATGCTCATCTAAATTAGAAGATATATTTTGTAAAAACAGCCAAGTCACGATATGGACAACGAGGCATGTCGGAAATACGTCTGTCTGGTATGAAAAAATGAATAGCATTATTCGGTAATGTGAAGAGAACGTAAATTGCACCAGAAATACGGATGCAAAAATGCACAATGATAATGTTCTTATAACCATGCCTTCTAATGAGACCGCACGAAAACCATGCGTGGTGCACAACGAACATTCTTTTGTCGAGGGAGAATTTCTTGT
Organism: Styela plicata; assembly: GCA_963675895.2. Lineage (NCBI taxonomy): Eukaryota > Metazoa > Chordata > Ascidiacea > Stolidobranchia > Styelidae > Styela > Styela plicata. The sequence goes on along the minus strand of OZ023144.1, from coordinate 16,805,087 downwards.
GACGACACAATGCTGCTAATATGCTAAATATTGCTTCATGTCAGATTTTTTCGCGAAAACTGTGTTCATCCTACCATCTTCATTTATCATCACCGGTCCACCATTCTCATATTATGCGCAATGTGAACAATGATATTAGGGTGACATATGCTTAGTTACGCCCATGTTTTATTTTGCTGTATTTTAAACCAGATAGCATAAAACTGCATCACTTTGATGTAAGATGTTGGTGACGTTTCTTGCGGTGGCCAGATCTTACAAATAAAGCTGATTTGAGCATTGGCAGTTGGTACGGTACGAAATTGCTGCCCAGCGAATCGTACCTGTTTTCGTACTTGTACGAAATTTCGTACGATAAATGAAAAATAGTAATCGAACTTAATTTCGTA
>OZ023144.1:16746054-16794593 GCA_963675895.2 Styela plicata | reverse complement strand
ACATTTGCGTGTTATTTCAATGACTCACACGTAACAAAACCTGTTCGCACACATTTTTCAGTTTGAATTATCTGACAACGAACCGGTTTTTAACTTTATATAAACTTATATACTTTATATATATTATATGTATACATCGTTAGCTCGTGTTCTACCGAGTGGAACTCCTCTTGTAACATCCCACCGAACCCGATGTCGCCCGAATATCCCTGGCGTATTTACTGCGTGTCGAGATTAGCGAAGTCAAGAAAACGGAGAATTTGCAGATGGCTTTCGTCGCCTAGGGTCGACACCACTAATAACATTTTGTTATAGCGGTTCAATGTTATAGTAGTTCGATATTTTAAAAGGGTTCTTTGCTATGTAAATTGCCATTAGTTGGTACTTTCACGTGATGCTTACGACTTTGCTTAAAGCAACTTTTCAATAGAAAAAATATTTATTTTTAAAAGTAATATTTTTCATTTTTGTTTTCAGAAAATTGAAATATATAAAGATGAAAGATCGTCAAATGAAAGAGAAAAATTTTTAATTATGAGGGATTGGAAGAAACATGAACTTGTATTAGAAATTCATTAATAATAAATATTCTCAAAAAAACTCAATGAGTCTTCAAGATTAATAGAATTGACATAACGCAGGCAACCATTGCAGGTTCGTCGTGATGGGAAGCGAGGTGGAAATCTGTCGGAGCGTTATCCACTTAAGATGCTCATATCTACGGGTTTAGCGAAATTTATTGACCAAACTGGCTTCTAGCCCCTTAAGCTTGCTCAATCGGCTGGTGCCTCACGTTCTGATACGCCTGATGTCACCGCAGTTCATCTGCGACTTATGATTGACAAAACGATATTTCCAATTGGATTGCGTCTATGAAATAAAATTGATTTTTTTTTTGCTTTTCCAAGGTATTTCGAATTATCCGCTATGGCCTGTACGTCCTCGCACATGTGGGCTTATAACCACAGGCACAGACCTTTGTAGGGACTCTGCGTATGTTATGTTCCATGTTACAGCTACCCCCTAAGTGCCTTGCTGACGAGCACGATCGGTGTTGAAATGGTCGGGTATAGAACTATTGACCTGTCGGACTATACGATTGCGCATAATCGATTGAGTCACCGAACCGAGCTTAAAATGAAATCGATTTCGCAGAATAAAATAAACAATGTTTACATTTTTATTTACTCTCTATGGTTATCTGGACATGTATATTATTCTGCGATGTACTCAAATCTAAAGAACCAGTTTGCCTAACATACCTGATTCACCCAGTTTATTTTCACAATACTTTTGCGTAGTATTTTAGATATCTGATTTACCTAGTTTAACTTTTAACGGGTTTCTTGTCAGATTATGACCCAGTAAATTTACTATAGGTATAATAGTTGTACTTGCCACATTTTGAACTGGGTACTAGGAAAAACTATGGTAAACTATATATGGTTTAAAAAACTGGATATATACTAAATGCCTACCAAACTAAATTAGGTAAGGAATTTGATGTATTAAAAATTGGCAAATGTAAAAAAAAAGTTTTCCTTGGTCACTGGGTTTATCATTATGCTTTAGATAAAAACAAAGTCACCAACATTGTAACAGAAATGCAGCAAAATCGCTGGTCTATGACAATAATGAAATGAAACAAAAAATAAATCGACTTGCTGGTCAGTAATGGGCTATGAGCCCATACTTGGCATAAATATCATAAACAAAGTGTTTTCAAACTGTGATAAAACAGGCAATTAGTGCAAATAACCAGTAAATTTACAATTTTGTTACCTCGTAAAAAGTAAATGTACAATGTTTTACAAATGACAGTATTCGCCTAATGCACGTATATGAATGTGTGGAAAAAATTTTCAAATTATCTTCACTTTTGATTTAGCCCACGTAAACTGACGCAATTAACTAAAATAAAAAAGTTGTGTTAAGCATGAGCCACGGACGAACCTCGTCTCAGCTCTGTCGCGTTCGGTGACAAATACTAACAAAATAAAACAAAACTTAGTCACATAGTAATTTTCCTCAAATAACTAGGCTGTACATCTTTAGGTACACATTATGATTTAAAATAATAGTTCACGGCAACGCGCCAAAATATCCCTTAACCTGTGATTACATTTGCAGCTTTGACGTATGGAAAATATTTCTGAAGGGTTTTTGGACGTAGAAATAAATACAGAGGAAAGTTTGGGTTGCTGATGGAACGCGCTTAGTAGCGCACACTTCATCTTGGGGTTCAGTTCTGCTTGGATGTGTTCCGTTTAGTGCATTTTCTAGGGTTACATCCTTTAGTGGCTTTTTGCTATTAAGAGGCCCTTAGTAGGTTCCATTTTGAGCACTGCTTGCGGTCTTGATCTGAGTGAATTTCGACAAATAATGAAATAAAACTTCAGACCGTGAATGTAGGTAGAACATTTTTAAAGTAGCCATTTTCGCGTTGAAACAACAATTTTTTGGTTGGTAAGCAAGATCTGGCACTGTTATTGTCACTTCTAAATATAAGTATATATTTTTTGATATATTATTTGATCTATTTTTTAGATATCCGATGCACCCAAATTTAAATATTTAGCAAGTTCAGTTAACTAGTCACAAAGTTAAAAAAATCGGGTATTATTGTATCATTGTACCATTCATTTGTCAAAGTTATATGATAGAAATACACTAAATATAGATACAAGTCCATTACTAATTTACAATCTGCTAGTTCTACAAATTTTTGAAAGTTAAACAAACAATGTCAACTTGTAATGCTTAAATATATATACTTAAATATCATTAAGGCCATCCCTACCCATTTATGATGGCGATGTATGCAAACGGGTACATGTGAAAAAAACATAAAGAAGTTGATGTTAGTAAATATATATCGCCATGGTTCAATTAGAACTTCATAGGTGACCAGTAGAGCAGAGCTTTGGTTTAAAAAGTATCTTGAGAGTTACTACACTATCAGTTTCATTTTCATTGTCAACTTTCGAGTGCTTCACCCATCTCATATGGGGACGAGGGACGTTGTACACTCTACACTCAAACTTTACATTTGCTCCAACTCCAACAGTTTTGTTTCCTTTCAGACCATACTTCAGAATAGGTCTAGATTAGGCTCTTTCTGTTGTCATCAAAAATAAACTATTATTTACCAAGACAACATGGCTATCTATTAATGTTATCAATTTTAGGTAAAAGCACCTATTACGCCGGGTTTACCATGTTTATTCTCAAAATAAATTTATCTAGATTTTGAATATCTTTTTTACCGATCTTAGCTTTCACCGAGTTTTCAGTGTGAAATTTATATACATAATATATATATACCTAATTTATAAATTAGATAGCGGAAAAATCAAACCAGATATTTCAAGAAACTAAGATCCCGTGAGATTTGGCCACTGGGTTAAGAATGGAGGTGTCCAGTAAATGCAATTAGGTCATATTAAATTATATTTTTGGTGGTCCATTAACGTTTTGCATAAGATGAATGCAAAATGACGGAATGAAAACTACACCTCTTTTTAGTCTGGCTTACAGCCTAGAGTATTGTCGTTAAGCACAAAACCACAATCGACCTCGCCTGTTTTTCATTCACGGCTCCATAATGCCATCTCGAGGACGCATCTTAAAACTCTCACCATTACTATAATTTGTCGATTGTTGCGAAACTGCAATAAAGTTAAACAGGAAATGATCTGTGCATCAGTATCCAAGATTGGAAAGTTTGTCCTTATTGGGAAATAATACATCGAGCGCGACAGCCTGATGGTTATCATGTTGGCATCGCAGATAAAACGTTTCTGGTTCATGTCCCAGTAAGTTCGTCTCTTTAATACAGGACAACCAGTAAACCCATGGTATTTAATAATTTGGGAGCAGGCTCAGCCGAATTTGCAAAATCACAGCTTTCTAACAAAACTGACATGCTCGTATTTAAGTGGTTGCTGGTTTAGGGTGAACCGTTCAAAAACAATTATGGGTTATCAATAGACGCATGGGTTACTCACCAAAATTCATCAATTAATCTATTACTCAACAAAATAAGATTTCCGGTCGGTTCAAATCTATCTTAGTAAATACCGAGCTATAATACCAAAAAGGTCATTGGGTAATGATGAAATATTTGAGCTCGAATTTATGTTCCAAGTGTCTATTACTCATTAAAAGTAAATTTGTTGCCATAATATATTTAATTTTTATTAAAATTCTCTTGCCGCGACACGTTAACAGGTGTTGTGCTCCAGATCGGATCTAGTAATAGCAACCTAGATATTTCATGAACTAGGTAAAGTAAAACGGTTTTACCGCAAAACTAGGTCAGGTATAGGGAATTGAAAATTCCCGGATAACTTTCCCGGAATCTTCCCAGCCCTAGTAATTACGTGTCAAAAACGACGTTTGCTGGGTGACTATTTTGCCCAAGTAGGCATAGGTCTAGCAAATAGCATTGCGTGCGTCCGAATATGCAAACAACTTTTTTTGAGAGTTATTGAATGACACAACTTTCGCGCATCTTGAACGCATTATTGCATTGTTGTTCGACTTTTTCGTAAAAAAGGGATTCGAAATGAACCTAAATAGGTTTCTAAAATACTTGGAGTAATCACTCATGCTTTATCCAAAAGATATTCCAAGCCCTTGATAATTTGGATTTCAAATTTGGCATCTCTTTTCGACAGATTTTTGAAGGAAAAAAAACTCAAAATGTAAAGATACAGAATTTTGCCGGAATCAAAAAAGTTAGTAAAAGCTTACTTTTGCAAGATGACAACTGGACAAATTGAATAAATTTAGATGGTTCAAATTTTCATTTGCGATATTCTGTTTGAAATTTCTTGCAGTTTATCAACACTTAATCTATGAACGTTCGAGGTTTGAGAATTTGCTCATTTGCTCGTTTAGATCACGCGACAAAGCCGTTGGCGACCAGAGTGAAAAAGCAACATCGATCTGGGGCGTCCGAGTTTTGAAAGGTTAAGTATCGGTATTGCATTTTGAAAACTATACCTAAAAATCACCAATGCGACTGCCTTTATCTACAATTTCTCCATCTTTTAGCCAAACAATAGTTGGATCAGAGTTACCCCCAGATAAACTCCTGAACCGCACGGTATTTCCTGCTGGCTCCGCATAATGTCTCTTTAACATACTATTGCTTTTTTTTCAATTGGGATTACCTGTTAAGAAAGGCAGCCCAATATATAAAAACTAGTCAGTCAGTCAGTCATCGAGTTTTACGCAATGCAGTGCAACGCAACGGTGAAATGAAACAGGATAGGATTTCAATTTTGGATTGCGCGAGAGGAATGCCGAGAATACGGCTTAGCCTTATGGCAAACCACAACCACTCGTCCTCATTTTAAACAAACAATAAATTATTACGTAAAATTCTGTTCTCGCTTGGCTCATTTAAGACAGATGACGGTGCCATAGAAATACTCATGAGTTGTGATAAATCCACATCCCCGGTGACATAAAAATACTCATGAATTGTGACAAATCCGCATCCCCGGTGACCTGGGAATGTTCATGAGTTGTGACAAATCCTCATCCCCGGTGACATAAAAATACTCATGAATTGTGACAAATCCGCATCCCCGGTGACCTGGGAATGTTCATGAGTTGTGACAAATCCTCATCCCCGGTGACATATGAATAATCATGAGTTGTGACAAATGCGCATCCCTGGTGACATAGGAATAGTCAAAAGTTGTGACAAACACGCACTCCTGGAAACATAGCAATCGACATGAGTATTTAACTATGAGTCAAATATAGTACTGGACTGGGCATAACCGAATCAATTGGAATTCGAATTTGATTTGAATATTTTTTCGAATCTGATCGTATCATCAATTCCATGTAAATACCAAATATCCCTTTGTACTAATACAACTTGACACCATTGTGAAAATCAAGGAATTTTAGTTTATAGTGTATTTTCAATTCATACTCAATTTTCATATTTTAACGACGATTGCATTTTGTCGTTATAAATGAAAAATCGTGTTCATTTAGCAAGTTTGTGTTCCTATGAACGTTTCACGATTGATTCGAATAACTTGTGCTACGGATCACCGAATCAAACTGCCCAGCCCTAGCTGTCGCTCAATCCCATCGCTTGGGATTTTAGTAGTTCTGTTCAATTTAGTAATTTAATAGGAACTCTTTTTTTACCATGTCATCGTATATAGTTGTTATAGTTACCACATACGTATTAATGCTACCGACGCTTCTCCCAAATAGTGATGATTTTTCTGTAACATTAACTACAGGCATCGCTGAATGAATACAACTGGGCAATTCAATGCGGTGCTTCGTATTACTTCAAAGTACAATTGATTCGAATCATTTGAGCATCGGTCGAAGAAACAAAAACTTGCAAAATGAAGAGCAATTTTCCCTCTGAGCAAGACAAGAAGCATTGCCTAAAAAGAAACTACTGACAACGATTTGATAGCTAAGAGCTACTACAAGTTGCAGGGCCAGCAACTGAACTCTAAAGTGGAAGTAATTTTTAGCGAAATTTAAATCGGGAATGTATTGCCTGTTGCCATAGGCAAACCAAAAATTGTAAACTTGATTCACAAATCAGAATGAATTAGGGTTTGCGCTTTAAATTTTGGGTTACCGAAGAATATAATATTTTATGCAATAGCAATTGGGGAAAGATCCGCAGTGCGCATTTGAGAGCGATCGCGTGGACTGAAAAGCTGACGCACCCTTGCGAAGGTATTTTTATCATCAAGATATAAAAATTAAATTCCTCGATTTGTACGTTTTGGAATGAAACAAACTATTTTTATCCGAAAGTTCCGTCAAGTTAATAAATCACGAACGTTTTTCTCCAATTTAATATTTATCATTAAATTTTAAATCTTTATAGTCTGTTAATTACAGAACAAAGCTGTTGGTCAGACAAGAGTCGCGACGCTAATATGACATCGACGAGATAATTAATAAATAGATCGCGCAAATTATGCCTCCGAAGGGAATACATAATAGTCAAAGATCCATTTTAAATGAAAAATCGGCCAAAGAAAACACGATGGATGCGATGAAACGGAAATGAAGTCAAACTATTTTGAAAGAGATACAATTTTACTACATTTTTATCAAGTTGTTTATGTTTTGTCTGCAAACCTGTTCATTCTTTGATATGGTCTCGATTTTCTGCCAGACAGTTTTCCGGAATGAATTTCATTGATCAGCTCAAGATTTCATGTAGGTAAAGGTTCCATAAGTTCTCTCAAAGACCTTCATTCTTCTCAGACAGTGTGTTGGCAGAAGTGTTCGAAAAAATTATATTTTACAGCAAAGCTTTTTACAGCAGTTAAAAACGATCTGAGCTCTTAGATTATGCATGTATTCAAAGAGGATAAAGTCCTTTATTCATCAGCTTATGTTCGACAGATAATTTTCATCTTTTTTATTGAACTAATTTTGAGTTTATATTTGATTTTATTTGCAATGCTAATCTTATAAAGTACGAATCGAAAGAAACCGCGCCCTGGGGTGTTAGTCGCTTGTAGTACAGTTGCTGGTAGTAAATTTTGTATCAGCTGTGTTTCATGAAAGTGAAAATTTTAGGCCTTTTCAGCTGTCGGTTCGGACTGGACTACAACATCTTAATAATGTAGACATAGTGTTGAAGTAAACCGGCAAACTTAGTATTCCAAGATTAAATATTAGTTTTATAAAATATGAAGTACGAACAGCAACGAGTTCAAATTTCTCCTCAAATAAACTCACAACGTGACTGTTTCTCGGAGTTTATGCGCAATTCCCTAGCCTCCAGCATCTGCCCAACCAAAGTCCGAAATAAAGATACAACGAGATCCAATGAAACTGAAACTATATTCAATGATCTCACCAAACAAGTAGTAAATGTTGAACAGCGTGAAACCTTCGGAAATTTACGATAAAACTAATATATGATTACTCAGCCACTGCAATACATTATAAATATTCTACAACTAATTATTGCAATAAAATTAACAGTAATAATAATCCTAACATATCACGAATATGAACCCAACCCAACGTATGACAACCCAACTTAGCTAGAACACTATAATACAATACTCCTAAAACTAAACTCATTTACCGGACTGCAATAATAATCGCCCTTATACAGTCGTAATACACAAAATGCCTACAAAGCGAAAATCCTTATCGCGCAACACGGGGAAAATACAAAACGCTTTCTATGACGCAACAAATTCACATAAACATTTTTGGGCATGTTTACGTCAGGATAAAAGAGAAAGTTATCTCTCGGCGCATATAATATAGAAACACTAGATTAAATTCACTAAAGTAGGACAGCGAGTTCATATCTAACTTATTACTCATTTTAAACAAACAATAAATTATTACATAAATTTTGTTCTCGCTTGGATCATTTTAAGACAGATGACGCATTGGCCTAATCGTGAACTTATTAACATAAGGAACCACTCAAATGAGTAACTATACATATTTAAAAAATACTCCACTCAACCAAACTTCCTGCACGATTGAAAGTTTCATTGAAGTATTATATCTCATATCTATCACGGTTAAATCTTAGCAATGAACTTGTTTTTAATAATGCTAGTATAAGCAGATATAGGGCTGGGCAAAACCGAATCATTTGAAATTCGGATATCTTCACGAATCAGATCGAATCACTAATTTCGCGTAAATAATGAATATTCAATTTTTACTATTGTAACATGTCTTTAAGTTTACAGTTTACAGTGCATTTTCAATCACGCAGAGAGAAACAACTTTCCTATTTTAACGACAAAATATAGTCGATTTTGGTCAAATTTGCAGCTATCATGGCGGGAGAAAATGAAAAAAAAAACGGAAGGAAAATTCAGTTAAAATGAAATTTATAACTAACAATGGTTCTGCAGTCATCACGCATCGGACATAATAAACAGGGTTTTGAGAACTGAAACTAGTGGTTTGCAACACAGATAGCAATATTGCTATTGATATATTTTCCCTGATATATTTGTCTCGTGTAAATATGAATATTTGTTTCAGTCATTCTGTCTAATAATACTTATTGCAAAATCATAGAAACTATTTTTAAACGTATAAAAACTAAAGTCTGCGACGGCAATGGCAAATCTATTTATGCAAATCGTAATATTGGCTGTTTTCATGACGATGTTAGCAATGGCTTGTAAACAAGAGCCGAAACGTGAGTTATATTTTAAAGTAATATATTTTATTGTTTTGTTTTGTTGCACATTCTTTGTCAATCTTGGTCCAACAAAAGGTGTTTTTAAGTTAGATATGGATCCATTTGCCACTCATGATTGAAAAAATAAAATGAGAGGAAATAGTTGTGACCGGTGTGTGATTTTGCTGACAATGTCTAAAATGATGACACAGTAACAAAAGAGTTCCTACTAAATTACTAAAATGAATAGAACTACTGACATCACAAGCGATGGGATTGGCAGTGACAGCTAGGACTGGGCAATTCGATTCGGTGATTCGAAGGAGACAAGTTGTAATAGTACAAATAGGATGTTTGTTATGTGCATGAAATTGATGATTCGAACCGATTTAAAAAATATATTCGAATTAGATTCGAATTCCAATTTATTCGGTTTTGCCCAGCCCTAGTGACAGTTCAATTTGGCATTTCATTTTGTCAAGCATGAGCCACAGATGGACATCACATGCACCATCCATCGGTTATTCATTCATGCCTAACCGAAATCATAACTTTTATTTTGCCAAGTATGCGCCACACATGGATCGCGTCAATCAGTGACACATACTTAACAAAATATGCTTTGACAAGAATTTTTCAATTTGGAAGAAACATGTTAATTAAGACAAACTGAGATACAGTTACTGAATACGTAATAATGCTACCAAAGCTTCTCCCAATTAGTGATGATTATTCTGTAACATTGACTAAAGGCATCGCTGACATTGCAGAAAAACAGGTATTATTTCATTACAGATTGTGAAACAATTCTAGACTGTCCAAACGATTTGGTATATTCGTGCATCTGGAATGAATGTAGGTTTAAATCTGTAAAAAACTAAGATAATAAAATGTAAGTTGAATTTATATTCAATACCCTGGGTGAGCGCGAGAGCGTCTTACAAACATGAATAAAACTGGACAAATTAATGCGGGGCTTCGTATTGCTTCAAAGCACAATTGATTCGAATCATTTGAGCATTGATCGAAGAACTAAAAACTTGCAAAATGAAGACCAATTTTCCCTCTGAGCAAGACAAGAAGTATTGCCTAAAAGGAAACTACTGACAACGATTTGATAGCTAAGAGCTACTACAAGTTGCAGGACCAGCAACTGTACTCAAGAGCGGAAAACATTCCTTACGGAATTTAAATTGGAAGTATATTGCCTATTGCCATAGATTTAGCGATTTGATCCGATTCGAAAAAATTATTTCAATCAGATTCGAGTCTATCAAGATATGATTTTGCTCAGCCTGCAGAAGGATCGCAACGTCAAGACGTGGTCCGGCTATGGCTTATACGTTACAAAATAACTTTCTGATTAGGATATAGCCAATATCCCAAATTAGGGGTAAATGAGAAAAAACGTTGTATTCTGTTTTCAAATAGACAGTTTGACACTTGATCGGGGAAGATTATAACCTTATAATTGAGAATATAAACAAAAAATATTTTTCAAATATATTCATTATTTACCCAAATATAAGACCTGCGATCTCAAACCAGGAAGGTTTTTGACATCTCCGGCGCGAATAGCGGCCTGTTTCACCACCATTTTAAATGCATGTTTTCAATAAATAAATATTGCCTGTAAGGATCATTATGATGTCATGATTTAATCATAACTTAATTTTCTCGCGCGCCTTTGGCGTTCTAAATGGACATCCTTATATATGCTACGCCTTCACATGGATTACACTAAGCAAGTGGACTTAAACATAAAATATTTGAAAATATAAACCATATATGATTTATATAATATATAATTTTTTTCCTTATTGTTTTAGAATCAACCAACTGAAGTTCATGAAGAAATTTTTTCTGAACAATCATTAGTTTTGTTACTAATGACAAATATATACAATCTGAAAATACCTGTGTGATCTTATTTATACGTTCGACTTATTATCAGTAATCAGTTTTTATATGTACAACCGTGTGGTGGTTATTATGTTGACGTCGTAGGTTCAAGTTCTCGTGTTCGAGTCGTGGAATGTTCGATAATCCATGTCCACCACACAATCCAGGGTGTAGTAATTTTGATTGGTTTGGCCTAACAGGTGAAACTATATTTTTCAACAGCAATAACCATGTTTATTCATGAGAGATTGCTGATACAGGTCTTTTGTTAAGGATTATCCACTATAAAGTAATAGTTATTTGTCCGACAGGTGCTAGAATCTTCAGAAATACTTTCAAAAGTAGTAAAACTGATATCTGATGCTCATTTTGTCATGCGCTTGTGTCAATATTGGATTGCACCGCCAAGGAGCAAGGCTGGGCTAGATAAAACTACAATAGACAGAATATTTCTCATTCGGAGTGCATTTTAACGTGCCTTTTGTTTTATATCAAATGATGTTCAGAACCTTCCAAGCGATAAAATCGTTGATGAGAATTCAGGAACAACTCCCTCGCGTTTTAAATTTCAATTACTTTCAATGTGAGGGTAACCACTGAGATAAATGAGCTTCTCAAGTATTAAAATCACTCTCGTCTTGACCATAATGTACTTAATTCATTAACGCCCCAGTAAAGTGTACCACCAACGTTCCATTATTGATCAAAAAGTACATTCTACTGCTATTTTTCAATATAACCAGAAAATCATATTACTGACAAAGAGCAGCGATTTTACTGCATTTTTATGAGAGTATTTATATTTTCTTTCGAAGATGTTTATTCCAAGCCGTACAGTAGAACTCTTGCCAGACAGTTTTCCTGATTCAATTTTGTTAATAATATCCAAGTTCTGTGTGAGCATTTTTTTCGAGGATCACAAACCGCATTTGACAATTTCAGTAGCACAAAGATCTTCATTACACCGTAGCAAAAGTACATTAAATTTACTAGTTCTTTGCGGTAATGGAATATCTTCAAAGTTTAAAAAACGCCATGTTGACGAGATTTTCGCCAATTATTGGCTGTTGGTGGGCCGCTCCTTCGTGGTGCAATGATTTTCTTGCATTTTTACAGTGTAGTCTCCTCAGCTTCCACTAATAGTACAGTTAGTTGTTGGTATAGAATTTTGCAGTAGCCTCATGTCATGCCGTCTCTGTTATACATGTCAAGCTTAGGCCAATCAATTATTCTTGCATATATGCAATTTAATATAATAAAAAGTAGCTGGAAATAAGGAGGATGTCACATAAATTTTAACCAAACCAAAAATTGTAAGCAAAATTTCGCAACGTTTGAGAGGATAAGGGTAAATAAAACCCGCCGAATATTCAATATTGTGAACTTGATTCACAAATGAGAATGAATTAGGGTTTGCGCTTTGATTTTGATTTACCGCAGAATATAATATTTTATGCAATAACAATTGGGGAAAGATCCGCAGTGCGCATTTGAGAGCGATCCCGTGGGCTGTAAAGCTGCCGCACCCTGGCGAAGGTATTTTCATCATCAAGATACAAAAATTAAATTCTTCGATTTGTACGTTTTAGAATGGAACAAATTATTTTTATCGGAAAGTTCCGTCAAGTTAATAAATCACGAAATATATTCTTTAATATAATATTTATGTTTAAATTTTAAATCTTTGTAGTCCGTTAATTACAGAAGCTGTTGGTCAGGCAAGAGTTGCGACGCTAATAAATCAACGTAATAAATAATGGATCGCGCAAATTGTGCCACCGAATGGAATAAATAATAGTCGAATATCCGTTTTAAATGAAAAATCGACCAAAGAAACACGATGGATGCGATGAAACGGAAATAAATCGGTAAGTTCCGTACTATCGAACCAGAAAATCCAATCGTGCCAGACCGGACTTCGTAGTCTGTACCGCATTATATCACCGGGGATGAGGATTTGTCACAACTAATACTGAACTCATGCTGAACGTAATACATAATGAATGACGCGGGTTCAAACCCCGACAAAGTATGATCAGGATCGATGAACCCAAAGGCCTTCAACGACCAATACACGCGGGGTGCCCCTGGGCGAGGCACTGTAACCCACAGCCTCGGGGCGATGGTCGATAAGCTTACCGGCAGTGGCCCAAGTTATTTTAAATAAAACTGGATTCACAATATGCAAGATACCAATAAATAGTAAACGAACGCAGCTCAGCAAACGCCTAATTACAAAACAATCAAATTTACGCGGAAATGAACCTGTGAACTTTTGTGACGAAATTATTCCTTGAAAATAAGTGTCTAAGGACGTAAAAAACTTAGTAAACATGTAAGTTGGAAAACACGATGCTGACAGTCTCAATTTTCACTCAATTGAAACATATTTAATAGGTGTATTTTCGAAATAAATTTGTTGAGGAATGAGATATCCCAGTCAGACATGCTATTTTGTCAGAGATTAGTTGCAGATAAACCGCGTCTTTGCGACAGTTGTTCATAAAACTTATTTATTCTGAAAAATATCTTTACACTTTAACCAAAAATCTAACAAAATCTTTAGTTTTTTGATAGTAAGTAATTTTACTTGGCGGTATTAAAAAATATTCAAAATTGACTTTTTGGCCAAATATGGAGTGTTCGCGGTGCGTTCCATCAACAGACCACAATTGGCATAAATCTCATCAACATGGATTTTTTCAACTTATGAAATATGCAATTACTGCAAATGACCAGTAAATTGACTGTACTTTTGTTACAGTGTATGGAATAATACTCAATTCCACTTTGAGCTACTATTACAGAGCTCGCGTTTTTGAAAACCTTACTGCAAATATTTAATTTATATTTATTTCATATTTTATTGAAGTTTACTTCAAGTAAGGTTGAAAGAAGTTCCAAGGAACCAACTAATGACTAGCCTGTACGAAAAATGCAACAAAATCACTGGTCTTTGACAGTAATTTCATTTAGCGGTATTGAAAAAATTTCAAAATTGACTTTTTTGTCAAATATGGGGTCCATCGACAGCCCATAATTGGCATAAATCTCATCACCAAGGCGTTTTTTAACTTTGGAAATATGCAATTACTGCACATGACCAGTAAATTTACTGTACTTTTGTAACAGTGAAACCTAATGCTTAATATCGAAGTAAGAAAAAAGTTTTAGAATACGACGCTGTGTCTCTTCAGAAGATTGTTTTAATGATATATCCGTTGCGACAAAATAAAGCCCCAAAGGACGAAAATCCTAGAAGTATTGGATGTACAAGGAAACTGAAATCGAACTTCAGTAAGACTGGTAGAGACTATGTCCACAAGTTTAGATATATTTATAGAAAATTGATATGCTCACTTAGAACATACATATTATCACGTGCACGAAATTTGTTTTTATGTCACTTTCAAAATTGATTCATATGTAACTAGTTTCATTTTTGTACATATTTCATGATTTTTATCTTTTAATACAGATTTTATGCGTAAAAATGCGTTCTCTGGTAAGAATGAAAAACCTACTTTTGTTGTTCTTTGTAATTGCTGCATTTTTGGCGTTGTTAACAATGGGTTGTAAACCAGGTGAGATACATTTTAGATGTCATCCAATTCAGAAATATTTTGAGGAAATTATGTTGTCAAATACGAGTCACTGCTGGCGCTCATAGCGCACTCATAGCGCCTTCTATTCTCCGCCAGTGGTTCATGCATGGCAATTTAGATTTTTTATATGGAAATATATTTTCTAACATGCACTAGTACATCGTACATTCCAAATAGATGATCGTTGCCTAATTCAATTATTCAATTTTGTCGAAAACAAAGCACTAAAAAATCACGCCAATGAATGTCGAAATATGTAACGATATATTTGATTCTGGACTACCACAATAAAAACGTTCTAGTTAAAATTATCTGACATCTTTCTATGTTCTGAAACAAAATTTATTTGTTATAAATATGAAATACACATATGAATAATATTATTAAAACTTATGCAATTGAAGCTGGAGCAGGGGGGTCCTGCTATTATACGGTATATTATTTGACTGAGACAATGCCTTCATAATTTTTGGGCATCATATTAATATGGAGTATGTCGTTCAAAACATGTTAACCAAAATTAGGATATTATTGTTGTGAAACAGCTTTTTTAAGAAAGGATTATTTTTACCCCACGAAATGATTGTTAAAAATGACGCCTGAGCCAGAAAAAAATCGGATCCACACTTTTCATTCACGAAAAATTATAACGCACTTACAATTTTCCGTCATTTCTTTCAGAAAATAAAAAAGAACCCGAAGAACAAGAAAGCAATCGGCGAGATTTCTGGCCTACAACTTGGCCTAGATCGTAACAAAAAGTAAAAAATTTTGCTTTCGAATTGTATAGATTTATATTTTACTATATAGTATAATATCACGGAAATAATAACATTATCTAGGATTGGTTAAAAAAAACTTAATAAGTAAGCGGTCACTCTCATAACCAAAGTGCGAAATTATTTTTTTACTTTTGGGAAACTCGTGAAACACATTTGGGCACAATTTAATAACGCTTGGCACGCTCATTTGAAAACAAAGAGCAATTGATTTCGACATGTATTGTGCAAAATGAACAACCAAATAATAGGAAATTACATAAAATTATTTTAATTTATATGTATATATATATGTATATATTTAAAACGCCATGTTCTCAAAAGAGTGATAATTAACTGGGAGAAAGAGGAAGCACACAATTTTGAAGTTAAAACATTTGGAATCGCTCTCTACCAATTACCATTCTTAGCAGAACAAAACCAAATGATTTGATTCGAATAAACATAATTCATTTTAGTAAAAAAAGGATAATATGCACAAGTATTCGACAGCGAAAATTGTTAGTTCTACTAAAACTGTATAATGACGTCATGTAAAAAAATGAAAAGCCGCATTTTTGACTTGAGTAATTCACATTTTTGAAAAATTGGACAATTCTTGAATACCGATAGTAAAATCTAAGTTCAAATCTGAGTAGTTTCAAAAATCGGAAAAAGTTGACGCAATTTGGTTAGAAGGGTAACTATATAAATTTCTTAAAAAGCGTAAACCATTTCGTTTAAACCAGAAATTCGAATATAAAAAAATGTTCGACCAATCAAAAAAACCTATGTATTGATGCCAAGTATAAATGACTGGTAAATCGCGTGCCCAGGCGTGGTCGACCTGTGGCGACGAAAAATAAAAAATCCCATTTGGAGCAGTACCGATAATATTCGGTGATATATTTTTTAGTCTTTATGGAACACACAACAAAAGCACAACTTGTTGCTCAACTATTTGTTATTTTTATTTCAATTTAGAATCAACCAACTTGAGTTCGGAAAAGAAGAGTATTTTATTAGTAACACTGTCAATGGTTTTATTATTGTTGAGAAATAGAAGGTCTGGAAATATCTACTGTACTTGTGTTAATACGTTCGACTCATAAGTAATGACAACCTATACTTTACTCAAACTATGTAAAGGAAAACAAATTTACCAGAAGGAGGTGAAGCCTTGCTGGGTTGTACCTAGTTTCACTTTCAAGGCGAGGTGGTACCTGGGTTAAAAAGCATAAAAACTATATATTTGCCATTTCGCTGCATTTCCAATTGATTTAAAATTGAAATCAACCAATTGTCTTTTTCTAAAACATTTTCACAATGGACATATGATTCAACTAGCTAGGAACCTAAACATTTTAAACCACATACCTAGTTACTTTTTCAGAGTACCTGATTAAATATGAAAATAAGTAAATGTACTCGGTAAACGAGGTATACAAGGTAAACACTGTACTTTCGTCTAGAATTGTCAACACTACTTATTATCGGTAATCTGCGCAGATAACAAATTTAATCAACCAACAGCCAAGCCAGCTACCATATTGAAGAGAACAAAATATCACCCAATGATGGACAGCGCTATACGTAATTGACTCATATCAGGCAAAGAAATAATTAGCGGAATTTTTCCTGCGGGAATTTGCTTCAACTTTTTGTCTTATTTGTTATTTTTCATAACAGAAAAAGCTTTCATCAGCAAACTCCCCTAAGCGATATATGCACAGAATTGATTTTGAAGATCCTTTCTAATGTACAAAATCTGAATTAAGATCAAGGTGTCGTCGTCACCTGTGTTAAAATCACTGTTGGCGAGACTCGAGTAAGTGACTTGACTCGCGTCGCGCTCAAGTCACCTTTTTCGATGACTTTTTCGACTCGTACTCGATTTAATAAAATGCAGACCCGATTTGACTCGCGACTAAAATGAAATTCAGCCCTATTCTGTAATCACCACCTTCAGGAAAATCACCTTGTATAAGAAGAAAGCGTCTCCCCTGCAGGATACAAAACGTACAATACACCCTGATGTGAAATCCTTGGTGCGTTTATCCGATAATGATCAGATGATGACTCGAAGTGGGTACTTATAAATGATGAGGTGACTAATTAATCCGTTATTACGGTTGAATAGATTTTGAAATCAACTCGTGACTCGATTTTAAGGAAACAGGATTTTAAGGATACAAGGAAGAGGGCTGGTTTTTCATTGCAAGATAACAACGAATCGCGTAAATATGATATCCAGATGTGTCATGTCAATTTGTTGAAATTCTTGAAGCAAAATGAATAGGTTATTCTACCTCTGACTAGTGAAATTTCTTTGTGATTTGTGCCGGATGAAATAGAGTTCAAAAACTCCAATCCAAAAACTCCAACTGTTGCAAAAGCACCGACAATTTATAAATACTCTTATAAAAATACAGTAAAATCGCAGCCCTTTGCCAGTAATAAGACTTTATGGTTATATTGAAAAGAATATATTTTTTGACCAATTATGGAATGTTGGTGGTAAGATTTACTGGGGCGTTAATGAATTAAGTGCGTTATGGTCAAGACGAGAGTGATTTTAATACTTGAGAAGCTCATTTATCTCAGTCGTTACCCTCACATTGAAAGTAATGGAAACTTATTATATGCATAAAACGCTATAGGGAGTTGTTTCTGAATTCAAATTAACGATTCTAACGATTGGAAGGTTTTGAAAATCATTTGATATAAAATAAAAGGCACGTTAAAGTGCACTCTAGTTAAGAAATATTCTGTTTATTGTAGTTTTGTATAGCATAGCCTTGCTCCTTGGATTGACTCATGAGCGTGACAAAATGAAGTATCAGATAGCAGTTTTAACACTTTTGAAAGTATTTCTGAAGATTCTAATAAATGCGGTATAAATAAATATTACTTTTTAGTGGATAATCCTTAACAAATGCCCTGTATCAACAAACACTCATTGAGAAACATGGTTTTTGTTGTTGAAAGATATGGTGTTACTTGTAAGGTCAAACCAATCGAAATTACTAAACCCTGGACTGTGTGGCGGGCATGGATTATCGAACCGGACTTGGAAGGACTCGAACACACGATCTTCAACCTATGACGTCAACATAATATCCACTGAGCAATAACGCACTAAAATATATTTGTTGCTTAAAATTTTCGCCACGATAACACGGTTTTAAATTTGTAGATATTAGAACTGATTACTGATAATAAGTCGAACGTATAAATAAGATCACACAGGTATTTTCAGATTGTATATATTTGTCATTAGCAACAAAACTAATGATTGTTCAGAAAAAATTTCTTTAACTTCAGTTGGTTGATTCTAAAATGAAAAGGTAACAAATTATTATATATATACATATGATGTATATTTTCAAAACTTTAAAAAAAATTTATGTTTGAGCCAGATTGCTTAATATAATCCATGTGAAGGCGTAGCATATATAAGAATGCCTATTTAGAGCGTCGAAAGTGCCTGAACAAAATGAAAAGTAAGTTAAGATTAAAGCATGACATCATAATGTCATTACAGGCAAAATTTATTTGTTGAAAACATGCATTTAATATAAATATAAATTATTTTTTGGTTATATTCTCAATTATAAGTTTTAATTTTTCCTGATCAAGTGTCAAACTGTCTATTTCATGACACAATACAACGTTTTCTCCCTTTTACTACTAGTTTTGGATATTGGCTCTATCCCAATCAAAAAGTTATTTTGCCATAGCCAGATCACGTCTTGACGTTGCGATCCATCTGTAGGCTGAGCAAAATCCAATCTTACTGTATTCGAATCCGATTAGGATGATTTCTTCGAATCGGATTGAATCGTTAAATCAATGGCAACGGCATCATTGCCTTTTTATATTAAAATTGACCCTCAACAGGTAAATGTAGAAATCCATAACTATGAAAGCATTGTTAATAAGATTGATTATTTTAATTTCGTTAGGAATGTGTCCCGCTGTATCGTGCGGCTGCTGGTCCTGCAACTTGTAGTAACTCATTGCTTTCAAGTCGTTGTCAGTAGTTTCTTCTCAGGCAATGCTTCTTGCTTTGCGCAGAGTGAATATGGCCCTTCATTTTGCAAGTTTTTGTTCCTTTGACCGATGCTCAAATCCTTCGAATCAATTGTGCATTGTACCTCAAACTGCATTGTGACTCAAACTTAACAAACAATTTTTGTAAAACGCTCTCGCACTCACCAAGTTTAGTGAATATAAATGCGACATACATTTTATTATCTTAGTATTTGGCTTCCCACAGGCAAACATTTATTTGCACTGCACAAAAATGACTCGTCTCTTGGACAGTCTAGAATTGTTTCACAATCTGTAAAGAAATAATAACTTTTATTACTTTTGCGAAGTCACGCTTGCTTTGCTTTTTATGCGTTGACAGCAAGGGTGGCAGTACGGTACGGTACGAAATTTTTATCGTACTTCGAACCAGCAAAATGATTTCGTACCGAACTTCGTACCGTACCTCTCAAAAATTTTCCGTACCGTACCGTACGATATTATTTTTTTCGTACATCGTACCGAACTTCGTACCAGTACGAAATTAAGTTCGATTAATATTTTTCATTTATCGTACTAAATTTCATACTAGTACGAAAACAGGTACGATTCGCTGGGCAGCAATTTCGTACCGTACCAACAACCAATGTCCAAATCAGCTTTATTTGTAAAATCTGGCCACTGCAAGAAACGTCACCAACATCTTACATCAAAGTGATGCAGTTTTATGCTATCTGGTTTAAAATCCAGCACAGTAAAACATGGGCGTAACTAAGCATATGTCACCCCAATATCATTGTTCACATTGCGCATATTATGAGAATGGTAGACCGGGGGTGATAAATGGTGGTAGGATGAGCACAGTTTTCGCGAAAAAATCTGACATGAAGCAATATTTAGCATATTAGCAGCATTGTGTCGTCGCAAGAAATTCTCTCTTGACAAAAGAATGTTTGTTGTGCACCACGCATGGGTTTACGTTCTCTTCACATTACTGAATAATGCTATTCATTTGTTAATACCAGACAGACTTATTCCCGACCTGCCTCGTTGTCAATATCGCGACTTCGCTGTTTTAACAAAATATATCTTCTAATTAAGATGAGCATCATCTAACACTCAACTCAAAACAGCCTAAATATATCTTTATATTCTGATGTTACTGCTCTGATAATATACTTGTGCGTGTCAGAGTACAAACAAAACGTAATAGCGGTGATTACTGGTTAACTTAGTTGCAGAGTTGGTCAGGGGGGAGGAGAGTTTTCAATTTAATTTGCATGAAATTTTCGCGCGCCTGCGTTGCGCAATATTTTTCCCCGATTAATTTTGTATATTTCGTAGCATTGAGCCTATAAAGTGAAATTTTTATTCAATTTTTACAAAAATTTCAGCGGGCTGCCGGCGCTCAGGTACATTTTCCTGTCTGGTAATGTTTATTTCACTCTTAAAACATGTATTTTTTGTTTCGTTCTCAATAGAATTTTGCGCGCCCCCGGCACCCTAATCTTTTTGTAAATTTGAAAGCCTATGTTTGCATGTTGGAAAAAGTGTGCC
Organism: Styela plicata; assembly: GCA_963675895.2. Classification (NCBI taxonomy): domain Eukaryota; kingdom Metazoa; phylum Chordata; class Ascidiacea; order Stolidobranchia; family Styelidae; genus Styela; species Styela plicata. The sequence goes on along the minus strand of OZ023144.1, from coordinate 16,773,561 downwards.
CCCCTAAATTTTTTTCTGGATCCGCTACTGGAGTTGGTATATTCGGGCAGTGCTTCCTACGCCATTGTGAATTTTACATAAAAACCGGTCAAAGTACGTCGGCGATGCTGACGATATATTCAGAAACCTACACCGTGATTTTTAGTATTATGAATGCTGCTTATCTTGTCGATTTTAATTGGGCTATCACAACTTTCGTTATTACAGAAAAATGCATTCCGATTAGGACGTCATAAATCAACGGCCTATATATACCTAAAACCGATATACGACATAGCTCATATAATCAGTTCAAGTGAATCAGTTGCATTTTTATTACCATACCTCCGCCGCTTTTAATCATTTTAAAATTGCCCCTTATTTAAATATTCTTTCATAGACACAATTTATATTATCAGCTCCCCGTTATGAAACTGCATAGCTGGTAAATGAAATAATTTTTTGAATTAATTTGAGAAGAATAAAGTGTAATGCAAAGGTACGAAAAATAGTACGGTACGGTACGAAATAAATACCGAACTTCGTACCGTACCGTACCAAGTACGAAAATTGAAAAATGAATCGTACCGTACTATCGTACCGAAAAATTCAATCGTACCGTACCGAACTTCGTACCGTACCGTACCGTACTACCAGCCTTGGTTGACAGCGATGCCTGTGGTCAATGTTATTCTAATTGTCACTAATTGGGAGAAGCGTTGGTTATCGCGTATGTGCTCACTATACCCCAGTTTGTCTTAATTGTCTTAGCATGTTTCGCCCAAAATGGAAAATTCTTGTCAAAGCATCTTTAGTTAAATATGTGTCACCGATGAATCGCGTCAATCAGGCACATGCTTGGCAAAATAAAAACTTATAATTTCGATTGGACATGCTAAACCGATAGATGATGCAGGTGATGTTCATCTTTGGCTCATGCTTGACGAAATGATATGTCAAATTGCGCTGTCACCAAATCCCATCGCTTGTGATGTCAGTAGTTCTATTCATTTTAGTAATTTAGTAGGAACTCTATTGTTACTACGTCATCATTTTAGACATTGTCAGCACATTCACATACGAGTCACAACTCATTTTTTTTTTCAATAATGAGTGGCAAATGGATCCACATCTAACTTATAAACAAATCTTGTTGGACCAAGATTGACAAATAATGTGCAATAAAACAATACAACAAAATATATTACTTTAAAATATAACTCACGTATCGGCGGCTCTGGTTTACAAGCCATTGCTAACATCGTCATGAAAACAGCCATTATTACGATTTGCATAAATAGATTTGTCATTGTCATCGCAGACATTAGTGTTCATACGTTTAAAATTATTTTCTATGATTTTGCAATAAGTATTATTAGACAGAATGACTGAAACAAATATTCATATTTACATAAGACAAACAAATCAGGGAAAATATATCTATAGCAATATTGCTATCTGTATTGCGAACCGTGAATTTAAGTTCTCAAAACCCTGTTTATTATGTCCGATATACATGATTGCTGAGCCATTGTTAGTCATATATTTCTTTTTGACTTAATTTTTCCTTGCGTTTTTTCATTTCTTCGCGGTATGATAGCTGCGTGATCCGGCCCAATTTTGATCAAATAAGACTTTCAATCCATTCTTTTATGAAACGATACAAGCTTAAAGTGTCTTTCTAAAGGGATTTCAAGTTTATTGCTGGTTCCTTGACTTTACAGAATTTTATCTCCTATCGCACGTTCCGATGACTCTTTTGCCTAAAATATCTGCCAGAATAAGTATTGGCCGAAAGTTCACAAGTCATTTCTGTAGCTTCGGCAAAATTGGCTGCTTTGTGGACGCGGAACCAAAGTCAGAGAAAGCATTTCTCCAGAATACAGGCATAATTATTTGTCTTCACGATATTTTGATCTGATGGATTTAATTCCATACGCAAAACTTCACACAAATGACAGGTCCGCAGAAAAACCTGAACAGTTTGATAAAAAGGCAGTAAAATCGTTGCTTTTCATGTCATTATTGAAGGACATCGAATATGCATCAGTAATCATCGTCTATTTGTGAAAATTAATTCCGACGCACTTACTTTGGTGTGCAGGATAAGTGAACCGTTACGGAAGGAAAACATCAAAACACCTCGAGAAGCCCAAAGTTTTTTTAAACAAATATTCGAATTCAAATACACACAGCCTCACCGATCCAAAATCCGGTTAGCTGGGCATACCTATAGATATCCCCTGTTTCGTCTGTAGCGCATAGCGTTATATGATATTTAAAAGCGATCTTTTAGGGATGGTGATGGTCATTCCTTCACTTATGTAGCTCTCTGCACACTAGTGGTTACAGGAGACATGTATCTCGTGCAACCTTGCGTAGATCGAATTTTGATTAAAAAAGTTAAATGTACCAGATAAATAACCAGAGAGAAATCTCGATAACTGATAAACCATGTGACCCGAATATCTAAATAATACTACTTCAAAGATCTTTAGGTAATCCCAGTATTGCCAATAGCATCAAAACAATTGAAAAGCTTAACTTGCGGGAGAGCTATTGGGGGACATACATGCTAGTGGTGAAACTTTATCATTGTAGTTAAGCCCTTTTTATACTTATCATTCCTCTTCAGTTATTGCTAGTTTTTTACGCGGGAGCCCGCCGGTCGTTGAATGGAAGTTGTCATACAAATATATAATGTACAAGTGGTAATGATGACAACAAGATCCCCATTCTGCTATCGGATTCAATGGAAATACTTTCACCATAAAAAAATAATGGAATTTTAGAAAGATTTCTATTTTTACGGCAATATAACGAATATAAGCTAAATATTGCCTTTCAAATAATGCAGATGGGATAAATTCGAAAATAAAACGTTATGAGTCAGTTCGCTCCAATCAAGTTGCCTATTTTATAAATAAGTAGGCATATTTATTTTTGATCCTGTAGTCCACTGTAAACCGGAAGATAGAAAAGCCTAAAAATCACCATTTTCATGAAACACAACTGATGCAAAATTTACTACCAGCAACTGTACCACAAGCGACTAACACCCCAGGGCGCGGTTTCTTTCGATTCGTACTTGACAATATGATGAATAAATAATTTCTTCCTGTTTGAATGCATGCATAATCTAAAAGAGCTCATATCGTTTTTAACTGCTGTAAAAAGTTTTGCTCAAAATATTTTTTGGAACACTTCTGCCAACACACTGTATGAGAAGAATGAAGGTCTTTTAAAGAACTTAGAAAAGTTTTGCCTGCACGAAATATTGAAATCCTGATCAATAAAATTTATTCCGGAAAACTGTCTGGCAGAATATCAATAGTATATCAAAGAATGAACAGGTTTGCAGACGAAACATAAATGGCTTGATAGAAATATAGTGAATAGAATAGAAATATTTGATTTGATTATAGTACATTGGAATAAGGCAATAGAATCCATTATCTGGTCAGATATTTTTCGCACTCAAATGCGCACTGCGGATATTTCCGCAATTGCTATTGCATATTTAACGTTATAACTAGTCATATCGATTGACCGATGCAAAATACAATCGTTGTCGTTACAAATACCCATTTGTACATGGCCCTAATTCACATACGTCTTCATTAGCTCCGCTTTCCACGGCGGAAGGGAATCAAATGTTTGGATGATTTCTCTCGTCACAAATTTCTATGTTTAACCAGATTCTAAATTTGACAAGTCTTTGAATTATGATATTCAATTTTGCGGTAAATCAGATTCAAAGCGCAAACCCTAATTTATTCAAATTTGTGAATCAGGTTTATAATATTGAATATTTTTCAGGTTTTATTTACTATTACTCTATTAAACGTTGCAATATTTTGTATTTAATTTTTGGTTTTGGTAAAATTTATGTAACATCCTCCAGATTTTCAGCTACTTTTCATTATATTAAATGCGTATGTGTCAGAAAAACTGCTTTTAAATTATTTTTTAAAATAGTAAACTCAATGAATTACTTCAATTTTCCGCGAGATGATCATTATTTGTCGTGTGTGCATTACTTGGCCTAAGCTGGCCTGACATGTATAACAGGGATGGCCCGAATATCATATTGTTTCTAGACGAATTGTTATACAAATTTTAGTAAATATGTTTAGTTGTAATTCAATGTACTGAATATTATACAAATTTCATTTAACCATTCTATTAATTTTTAAAGTTACCTGACCATGTTTGGTATCAAAATGATAGTAATAATGTCAGTGAATTCATTGAAAATTGAAATAGAACCTCAATTTGAATCGCTCCCATTTAGACATTCCAAGTTGGACAATATTATGTAACACATTTCCGGACAATCACCTGCATCGGGCCGCAGAAGGTACACAGCCCCATTAAATGCCGATTAACCTCTCTTAATGCCGATTTTTTAAAGCTCTTTAAAGCTATAACGTTGCACTTTCGTTAACCACATATGTTAAAAAATAGCAAACATTTCGCTTAAAATTTAAATATGAAATTTGATGCTTAACACATATATACATTTGCTTACATGATAGGTATGAAATAAATATTGGGCGACGGATTTTCTATTTACCAATGCAATAAAATTAAGCTTTAGTGACAGTTTTATACATTGGGGGTTGAGGCTATCGATTATATTTTGTATTTCGGTTAAAACGATTTTAAAACCTAAGTTGTGCGCATATCTCAGCAGCTTGGGAGCGGTTTATGATTTTATGATTTTGACGCTTTTATTTGCGTTGAAGGATACACTTCAAATAAAATAAAAAAGGCCGCAAAAGCGCATCCCAGTAGGAAAAATCTGTCAAATTTTGTTTTGTCCGGCATGGGTAAATTTTAAGAATGTTTCAATTTTCAATATTTTATTTGTCGTTCGGTAAAGCAAAAATACAATATACAAAAAAGAACTTGATTTAAGTATAGAAATTAAATTTAAAAAAGTCATATGTAATATCGAGGTCTATTACAGAAATTCTCGGGTAGCTGCTCAAGCATTTGAAACCAACAATCAATTTTCTTATAAAAATTCAAAAAAGGTTTATTCGTGGATTTAATGTAGATTAATTGTCCTTCAATCTGATCTGAAGAACTTTCCCTTGACCATGACAGCAGTTCAAGAGCACTTCACAGGCAGAAGAGCTCAAAAAAAATTATGTTTTAGAATTGAATTATGGAACGTTAATTTCAAGAGAGGTGTTCACAAATCAAATCACTTATTTCCTGAACATATTATTTGAAATATGAGTATATACGTCTCTAGACTCGAACAATTTCCAAGAATTTTTCTGTAATAAGTTGGCAGGTCTATTTCCGCATTTCATTAAAATTTTGGAATATTTCTTTAATGTTCAAAGTTCGATTTGAACTATTTGATTTTATGACATTGTACCACTAACATAATACACATAATCCCAATTGATATAAGGAGTAATAATGATTGTTACTATTGAATAATATTGTTTCAAACAAAAGCGCGGGAAATATCTACACTCAGATTATACTACTTTTGTAAAAATCAAAATAATAATTATGAAAAACTAAAAAAAAACACGTTTACAATTTCCCTTTGAGCACGTGTTGTTGGTTTGCCTCTGCCGATCCCACTGGAATTTTTGTTAAACTTTATGGCTACGTCAGTATTTCTGAGTCTTTTGACCGAGATCTCCAAACCAACAATATGTTTCTTATGTCGATTTATGACGTAATAATGGGCATTTTTTTTAACTATAAGAATCTGATTTATTCTGAGAAATATTTTGGAACTGCGGCAAACAAACGATGAAGCTTGTGAAATAACATGTTATGGACGGATTCGAACGCATCGTCTAGAAATAAACAGTAGTCTTTTCGTAGCACGTAATCGAAAATGAAAAATTTATTTTCGCAGGAATCGGCTTTTCTCAAACGAAAAGTAAGTTAAGTCAGTTTGAAATAGTCTTTCAGTTTTGACGTTCAAATGATTTTAATAATAAGTCCCTGCCTATCAAAAAAATAATGAATTAAAAAATATGTATCATTTTCTAATTAGCTAACTTAGCACCACATCTGTGATTAACTATATTTACTCTTATGCATTGCAGATAGAAAGCAAAGAAGGTCTCTTGGACGATACAAAACTATCCTTCGAGCTGGTTTGGAACCAGCGAACTATGGATACCTGGTCATGGAACTAACCCTACAAAGTCAATCTCTATAACTTAGCTATCGATGATAGTGAGTAATGACAATGTTTTTATCATAGTTTTTCAGTCCATGCACAACCGAACAGTTAATGAATCAATTTATGTTTTACTAAGCATGTGTTAAAAAGGACCGCGCTTCTCCGCGGAATCGAATTGTAAGCTTTACTAGAATTTTTTTTGATCATTTCTTCCTGTTTTGTCGTTAAAGACAGAAAATACCAATCAGGCTATCTTAATTAGCAGGCTATTAAGATCTACAAATATAATTCCAAACATTTCTCTGTTTGGCCAAAATATCCAATTTTCTTGATAAATTGCTAAATTCTCTATCTGTCGTAATAACTTCTATATGTGTATTTTTCCGCAACTAGTTAGTGTAATTGCTTTCAACTGTTAATATTTACAATTAGAACGATGATCACCAGTTTTCTTCTATTATTCTTAGTTGCAACGCAGCAGCAGATGATGAATCGAAGTTTGAGTTCCAGTAACAAAGCTAATTCAAATATTTTTAAAATTATTCAGATACGATATGCAAATCAGAATATTTGCAAAGTGACTCTTAAAGTACCAATTTTCAGGCTATTAAAATCTTTGACAATAATACCGTACATCTATCAAACCCCTCGATGCCCTTGCGTTACAGGCCAAAAAGGGGTGATATAAATTTTAGGCTGAGATTAGTATACTTTTATAAAAATCAAAGTTATGAACAAGACAATGTAAGAAAGACCACGTTCCCAATCTAACTTTGAGCGCATGTTGTTTGTTTACGGCCTCCTATTCCACTGGCACTTTTTGTTAACGTTTATTGTAACAGTATTTCGGACCCATGTTCAGGCCAAGATCACCGAACCAAAACAGGTTTTGTGGTGAGTGAACTTGTCTCTCATGAACGCTTTAAAATAATGGTTAGAAAACGCTGTGTATAATTTTATAGAAATTTCAAACATAAAATATTACTTTTTTACAGAAAACGAGACAAGACTGAACTTCAAGAACTACTGCTCTAACCGGTTCACCGCTCCAACAGAGCTATCGATGGTGAGTAAGGACATTTTTTTATCATAGTTTTTCATTCCACAACCGGTCAGTTTATGAGACAATTTAAGTTTTACTAGACATGTGTCACAGAAGGACCGCGCTACTTTGGCGCGACCGAATTCTAAACACTATTTTAAAAATTAATAAATAATTCCTTGATGTTTTTGCGTTGAAGACTAAAAATAGTAACCAGGCAGTCAATGTGCAATGAATTTCAAGCATTTTTCTGTTTCGCCAAAAAGACAAATTTTTTAAATAACTTGCAAAATTTTCTACTTATCGTAGCAGATTTTGAGATGGTGTGTTTTTCCGCAATTTGTATAACTGATTTCAACTGCATATATTTACAATTTGAACGATGAGCCTCTCAAGACAGTTTCCTTAAATGTTCTTCTTCCCAGCAAAACACAACGCGCTTTGAATAAATAGTGGATCTAGTTACGTAAACCCAGCTGAATCAATTATTTTAAAAATTATTCAGATACCATATCCTATATGGTGATTAAAACATTTCCAAAATAATCTTCAATAATTTTCAAGATTTTTTACAAAAGTACCACAATTGGCCTTTGTCAGTTTAACTACTTATCACAATACCACAATCATCAACTTATTTAAATCGGAGAAAATATTTATCGGACTTTCCGTTGCTCTCACTTTAAAAACCAAATGAATAATATCTAAGCTAAGGTGCTTGAACTTTGGTTTTTCAAGCTAAATCTGCGGTGTCGATTTATGACGTATAATCTAATTATCTAATGGGAATTTCGCTGCATTTCCAATTGATTCAAAATTAAAATCAACCAATTGTCTTTTTCTAAAACATTTTCACAATGGACATATGATTTAACTAGTTTTTCATACTAGGAACCAAAAAATTTTAAACCAAGTGCCTAGTTACTTTTTCACCTGATTACCTGAGTACCTTATTAAATATGAAAATAAGTAAATGTACTCGGTAAACGAGGTATACAAGGTAAACACTGTACTTTCGTCTAGAATTGTCAACACTACTTATTATCGGTAATCTGCGCAGCTAACAAATTTAATCAACCAACAGCCAAGCCAGCTACCATATTGATGAGAACAAAATATCAGCCAATGGTGGACAGCGCTATACGTAATTGACTCATATCAGGCAAAGAAATAATTAGCGGAATTTTTCCTGCGGGATTTGCTTCAACTTTTTGTCTTTTTTGTTATTTTTCATAACAGAAAAAGCTTTCATCAGCAAACTTTCCTAAGCGATATATGCAAAGAATTGATTTTGAAGATCCTTTCTAATGTACAAAATTTGAATTAAGATCAAGGTGTCTTCGTCACTATATATTATAATCAGTGTTGGCGTGACTCGAGTAAATGACTTGAATCGCGTCACGCTCGAGTCATCTTTCTCGATGACTTTTTCGACTCGTACTCGATTTAACAAAAGGCAGATCCGATTTGACTCGCGACTAAAATAAAATTTAGCCCTATTCTGCAATTACCATCTTCAGAAAAATCACCTTGTATAAGAAGAAAACGTCTCCCCTGCAGGATACAGAACGTACAATACACCCTGATGTGAAATCCTTGTGCGTCTATCCGATAATGATCAGATGATGATTTTAAGTGGGAACTTATAAAGGAAGTGGCTAATTAATCCGTTATTACGGTTGAATAGATTCCGATACTCGATTTGACGCTTGCAATTGTATGACTCGACTTGACTCGCAACTTCACTTGACTCGAAGTGAAGACAAGATGTAATCTTGTCTGTAGAAGTTAGACTATGTTCTAAAGAAAGGTCACAATAAACTTATATGTTTGTGGAATGATAAAATGATATTTTTGTATATATGTTTAGTATTTCCATCCAGATATATAACAACCTTATTGCAATCGTATATACATGATACACTGTTGCAAAAGGACCGAAAATTTACTCGTCACATGCAGTAAATCCATATTTCAAATGTTCGAAATCGCCTTGGGAATTGAATAGTTTTATTTGGAACAGGAGTTCTCCCACAGTAGTGGAAGAGAAGTTGCTCATAGTGCATCTCTCATCTATTATATCTTCCGTGGGTAACATTTGGAAATGCAAAAAAACGCATGTTGAATTGTTTGAAGTAGACAGCAGAAAAATTCTAATTTGAGGTCGAAGTCCTCATACTTCCGATAACAACAAGATCGGATTCTGTTGTCGGATTCAAGCAAATGAAATGAAATATTTTCCGCGTAGCATTCTATATTGTGGACTAAATTTTGGACTCGCAATTTTGTATCAAATATTGCCTTTCAAATAATACAGAGCAAAATAAAGTCAAAGATTCGAAATCAACTCGACGAGATAAATTTAGCTATAACCAACTTTGTTTTTCTAAAATTTGTATAAAATACTATGCAGTAAGTATATTTCTAAAGATTGAAGTTCACTTTAAGCAATTTCGCCTAAAAAGAGTCAAATAACGACCACCTTTATGGCATAGAGATACTTTAATACCAACAAATAACTGTATTATAAGTGCAAGCTATGGAGACAACACTGTGAAAAATGCAACAAAATCACTAAATCTTTGACAGTAATTTTACTTGGCGTTATTGAAAAAAAATTCAAAATTGACTTTTTTGGTCAAATACGGTGTGTTGATGGAATGCACCGCGAAGGTGCGGTTGGCATAATTTCCACCAAAATTGCGTTTTTGAAACTTTGGAAATATACAATTACTGCAAATGACCAAAAAATACTCACACGGAACTTTGATATTATTAATAAAATTGAATCAGGAAAACTGTCCGGCAAAAATTCCACAGTACGGCTTGGAATAAACATATTCGAAGGAAAATATAAATACTCTTATAAATATGCAGTAAAATCGCTGCTCTTTGTCAGTAATATGACTTTCTGGTTATATTGAAATATAGCAATAGAATATACTTTTTGACCAATTATGGAATGTTGATGGTACGCTTCACTAGGGCGGTAATGAATTAAGTGCATCATGGTCAAGACGAGAGTGATTTTAATACGTGAGAAGCTCATTTATCTCTGTGATTATTGTTGTTGAAACATATGGTGTTACTTGTAAGATCAAACCAATCAAAATTACTAAACCCTGGATTGTGTGGCGGGCATGGATTGTCGAACCGGACTCGCCAGGACTCGAACACATGATCCTCAACATACGACGTCAACATAATATCCACTGGGCCATAACGCACTAAAATATATTTGTTGCTTAAAATTGCCGCCACGATAACACGGTTTTAAATTTGTAGATATGAAAACTGATTACTGATAATAGATAATAAGTCGAACGTATAAATAAGTTCAGACAGGTATTTTCAGATTGTATATATTTGTCATTAGGAGCAAAACTAATGATTGTTCAGAAAAAATTTCTTCGTGAACTTCAGTTGGTTGATTCTAAAATGAAAAAGTAACAAATTATTATACATATGATGTATATTTTCAAAACTTTAAAAAAAAATTATGTTTGCGCCAGATTGCTCAGTATAATCCATGTGAAGGCGTAGCGTATATAAGGATGTCTATTAAGAACGTCAAAAGTGCGTGAGCATGATGAAAAATAAGTTAGGATTAAAATATGACATCATAGCGGTCCTCACAGGCAAAACTGATTTGTTGAAAACATGCATTTAATATCGTGGTAAAACAGGCCGCAATTCGCGTCGGAGACGTCAAAAACCTTCGTGTTTGAGATCACGGTCTTAAAATTGGCTAAATATTGGATAAGTTTGAGAATTATATTTTGGTTGAGATCTCAATTATAAGTTATAATCTTTCCTGATCAAGGGTCAAACTGTCTATTTCATGACATAATACAAAGTTTCCTCCCATTTACTACTAGTTTTGGATATTGGCTCTATCCTAATCAGAAAGTTATTTTGCCAGGCATAAGCCACAGCCGGACCACGTCTTGACGTTGCGATCCATCTGTAGGCTGAGCAAAATCCCATCTTGATGTATTCGAATCTGATTAGGATGATTTCTTCGAATCGGATCGAATCGTTAAATCTATGGCAACGCCATCATTTTCTTTTTATATTAAAAATTGACCCTCAACAGGTAAATGTAGAAATCCATAACTATGAAAGCATTGTTAATAAGATATATATTATTGACTGAAAGACGCAATATATTTCCAATTTTAATTTCGTTAGGAATGTGTTCCGCTTTATAGTGCAGCTGCTGATCCTGCAACTTGTAGTAACTCATTGCTTTTAAGTCGTTGTCAGTAGTTTCTTCCTGGGCAATGCTTCTTCCCTTGCTCGGAGTGGATATTGCTCTTCATTTTCCAAGTTTTTGTTCCTTTGACCGACGCTCAAATGCTTCGAATCAAGTGTGCTTTGAAGCAATATACATCAGGGGCCCAAACTTAAGAAACCATGTTTGGAACACTCATCAAGGATATTGAATATAACTTCAACTTACATTATCCTCTCAATTGTCTTATATACATACATACATTCTGCTGGCAATAATATCGCCGTTTGCTGGGACAGTCTAGAATTGTTTCACAATCTGTAATGAAATAATAACTGTTTTTCTGCATTGTCAGCGATGTCTGTAGTCAATGTTACAAAGTCGTGACTAATTGGAAGAAGCGTTGGTAGCATCATGACGTATGTGGTCACTGTATCCCAGTTTGTCTTAACTATCTTAACATGTTTCGTCCAAATTGGAAAATTCTTGCGAAAGCATCCTTTGTTAGGTATGTGCCCCTGATGGATCGCGTCAATCAGATGTAGTCCATGCGTGGCGCATGCTTGGAAAAGTATAAGTTATAATCGTGGTTAGGCATGAATCACAGTTGGATGGCGCAGGGGATATCCATCTGTGGCTCATGCTTGACGAAATGAAATGTCAAATTGTGCTGTCACCCAATCCCATCGCTTGTGATGTCAGTAGTTCTATTCAGTTTAGTAATTTAGTAAGAACTCTTTTGTTACTATGTCATCATTTTAGACATTGTCAGCAAAGTCACACACCAGTCACAACTATTTCCTCTTATTTTTGTTTTTTCAATCATGAGTGGCAAATGGATCCATATCTAACTTATAAACACATTTTGTTGGACCAAGATTGACAAATAATGTGCGATAAAACAATATAATAAAATATATTACTTCAAAATATAACTCACGTATCGGCGGCTTTGGTTTACAAGCCATTGCTAACATCGTCATGAAAACCGCCATTATTACGATTTGCATAAATAGATTTGTCTTTGCCATCGCAGACTTTAGTTTTTATACGTTTAAAATTATTTTCTATGATTTTGCAATAAGTATTATTAGACAGAATGACTGAAACAAATATTCATATTTACACGAGACAAATATATCAGGGAAAATAATCTATAGCAATATTGCTATGTTGCAAACCACCAGTTTCAGTTCCCAAAACCCTGTTTATTATGTCCGGTGCGTGATGACTGCTGAACCATTGTTAGTCATATTCTTCTTTCTGACTTAATTTTTCCTTGCGTTTTTCCATTTCCTAGCTGCGTGATCAGGCCCAATTTTCATCATATAAAACTTTTAATTCATTCTTTGTGAAACGATATAAGCTTAAAGTGTATCTCTAAAGGGCTTCAAGTTTATTGAGTTTATTGCTGGTTCCTTGACTGTACAGAATTCTATCTCCTACCGCACGTTCCGATGAGTCTTTTGCCTAAAATATCTGCCAGAATAAGTATTGGCCGAAAGTTCACAAGTCATTTCTGTAGCTTCGGCAAAATTGGCTGCTTTGTGGACGCGGAGAGTCAAAGAACGCATTGCTCCAGAATACAGGCATAATTATTTGAAGTTCGGGGAAAACATTTGCCTTCACGATATTTTGATCTGATCGATTAATTTCCATACACGAAACTTCACGCAAACAACATGTTTGCGGAAAAACTTGAACAGTTTGAAAAAAATGAAGTAAAATCGTTGCTTTCCATGTCATTTTTGAAGAACATCGAATATGCATCAGTAATCATCCTCTATTTGTGAAAATTAATTCCGACACACTAACTTTGATGTGTAGGATAAGTGAACCTTTACGGAGGGAAAATATCAAAACACTTAATGAGACCCAAAGTTTTTTCTAAACAAATATTCAAATTCAAATACTCACAGCCTCACCAATCCAAAACCCCGGTTTGCTGGGCATACCTATAGATATCCCCTGTCATCTGTAGCGCATAGCGTTATATGATATTTAAAAGCGATCTATTAGGGATGGTGATGGTCATTCTTTCAATTATGTAACTCTCTGCACACTGGTGGTTCCAGGAGGCATGTATCTCGTGCGACCTTGCGTAGAGCGAATTTTGATTAAAAAAGTTAAATGTACCAGATAAATCATCAGAGTAAAAACTCGATAAATGATAAACCATGTGACCCGAATATCTAAAAAAAGCTACTTGAAAGATCTTTAGGTAACCCAAAGTATTGCCAATAGCATCAAAACAATTGAGAGGCTGAACTTGCGGGAGAGCTATTGGGGGACATACATGCCAGTAGTGAAATTTTATCATGGCAGTAAAGCCCTTTTTATGGTTATCATTCCTCTCCAGTTGTTGCTAGTTTTTTACGCGGGAGTCCGCCGGTCGTTGAATGGAAGTTTTGATACAAATATATAATGTACAAGTGGTAATGATGACAACAAGATTCCCATTCTACTATCGGATTCAATGGAAATACTTTCACCGTACAAAATAATGAAATTTTAGAAAGATTTCCATTTTTATGGCAATATAACGAATATAAGCTAAATATTGCCTTGGAAATAATGTAGATGGGATAAATTCGAAAATAAAACGTTATGAGTCAGTCAGCTCCAATCAAGTTGCCTATTTTATAAATAAGTAAACATATTTATTTATGATGCTGTAGTCCACTCCAAACCATAAGTTAAAAAAGCCTATAAATTACCACTTTCATGAAACACAGCTGATACAAAATTTACTACCAGCAACTGTACTACAAGCGACTAACACCCCAGGGCGCGGTTTCTTTCGATTCGTACTTGACAAAATTAGCATTGCAAATAAAATTAAATATAAACTCAAAATTAGATCAATAGAAAGGATGTCGAACATAAGCTGATGAATAAATAATTTTTTCCTCTTTGAATGGATGCATAATCTAAAAGAGCTCATATCGTTTTTAACTGCTGTAAAAAGTTTTGCTCAATATATCTTTTGGAACACTTCTGCCAACACACTGTTCGAGAAAAATGAAGGTCTTTCAGAAAACTTTCCGAGAAAAGCTTTGCCTGGAGCTGATCAATAAAATTTCTTCCGGAAAACTGTCAAGATCATATCAAGATCATATCAAAGAATGAACAGGTTTGTAGACAAAACATAAACAACTTGATAGAAATACAGTAAAATTGGAATAAGGCAGTGGAATTAGAATAAGGCAGTGGAATCCATTATCTGGCCAGTTATTGTTCGCACTCGAATGCGCACTGCGGATATTTCCCCAATTGCTATTGCATATTTAACGTTATAACTAGTCATATCGATTGACCGATGTAAAATACAATCGTCGTCGTTACAAACCCCGGTGTTAACCAGGTGCTAAACTTGACAAGTCTCTGAATCAGATCGGTACATCAGATTCAAAGCGCAAACCCTAATTTATTCAGATTTCTGAATGGTTTCATTTACGATTATTCTCTTAAACGTTGCAATATTTTGCATACAATTTTTGGTTTCGGTAAAATTTATGTGACATCATCTAGATTTTCGGCTACTTTTCATTATATTAAATGCGTATATGTGAGAAAAACTGCTTTTATTTTATTTTTGAAAATAGTAAACTCAATGCATTACTTCAATTCTCCGCGAGATGATCACTATTCTACCATTCTATTAGTTTTTAAAGTTACCTGACCATGGTCGGAATAAAAATGATAGTAATAATGTCAGTGAATTCATTCAAAATGAAATGGACACCCAATTTGAATCGCTCCCATTTAGAAATTCCAAGTTGGACAATATTATGTAACACGTTTTCGGACAATCACGTCACCTGCATCGGGTCGCAGAAAGTACACAACCCCTTTGTATGCCGATAAACCTTCTTAATGTATACATTTTCCAACTGTAAAATTGTACATGTCTCAAACCTGCAAATGTTTCAAACTGATGCAAGCAATTGGAAAAAAGATCGTTTTGGAAAACATGTTCATCTATTTTCAGAAATATTTTAGATGTCGGCGACTTGATGACATTTTTGTCCCTCACGCCACCCGCTAATTTCTGTAATAGACTTCGATAATACATATAATTTTTGTTTAAATTTGATTTCCATACATAAAACAAGTTCTTGTTTGTATATTATATTTTTGCTTTACCGAACGACAAATAAGCTATTGAAAATTGGCCCATGCCGGACAAAACAAAATTGGACAGATTTTTCCTACTGTGTTGTGTCTTTTAACATAAATAGATCTCGTACATTTTTTGTTGGCATAAAAACATTTCAGTAGTTAGGATCTTCTGGAGCAACGCAATTTTGTTTTCGTATTTGTTTTTATTGATATACAGTTTGGCTGTTCAGAAAACGTGAGAAGACGAATTCTCATATATCTGTGATCGTGTGCAATCACAAAATTCTATGAAAATGCGTTATGTTGATCTTGTCTGTAACATAATGTCGATAAGAAAGCACGCGAAATGGCCTCAGTAAAATGGCCTCAGGTTACTCACGTAACGTACGATTACTGCCTGGTCCTGAACAGTAAAATGAATGCTCATTTTTCTAAAATGCTAGTTTTATATATTTCCCAACGAAGACAAACATTGCAAATATCTTCTATCCAACCAAAAACCTTTTTATTTGTATGTCTCCATTTGGTTTATTCAATAAAAATATAATAAAAATTCCATATAATCAAGAAACGTGTGTAATATTGTAGTATTAGTGACAATTTCTATGATCAATTTTAAAGCGAAGATAAAATGAAAGCATGAGAACTTGTGGTTGTGTAAAAATACAAGAATGAATCATCAAATATTCTTCATTTTGTTTCAAAATAGCCTCAGCTTCAGTCATCTTCGTAAGGTCGGTCCATCAGTGGTTCATACCTTGCAAAATTTGGAATATTCAATAATTGAATCAATGAATTTGTAGGTGTTAGGTGGATTTTTGTTTGTATTCAACTATTAGTCATTCAATCAATCTATTTAATTTTCACTGTGAATAAAATTCAGTAAAACCGCTGGTCTTTGAAAGTAATTTTGCTTTTTCATATTGGAATAAAACAAACCAATTGCCGTATATTCCAATTAGGGTAGAGATGCCGAAACTTCATTCAAAGTTCCCTGTCATATAAGTGCCTGATATTTGGTTCTATTTGGGCGCTGCCTCCCACTTTGATGAATTCTATTCAAAAACCACAAGAAAGTTGCTGGAACTAATAACAATGCTGGAATTCCAATAATAAAAAATTCACTAGAAATTGGGCTGTTTTTTCCATATTCATAAGAAAAAAACTACTTTTTATCACATTTCTGGTATGGTATGACGTGATGTGTGCATGTCATGATGACGTCATAATTTCATAAGTATTTTTTGAATTCTGCATTGATTGCAGTATTTGCTCTCAGACGTTCCCTGGCCATCTTTGCCAGGGAAATTGAGTCTTACAACGCAGCAACCCCTTCTGATACTTTGATCGGTTCCTGTGCTGCTAAAAATGCGAACATCTCTAAGCAATTTGTCGCAAATTATACAGCTATTTTTGTCGTGTAATATCCTGAGGCGCTTTTCGGGTGATCCCGCCATTCGTTTTCTACCTAATTAACGGGATAGTTAGGTAGAAAGAAGATGGACAAATATAGATTCGACATCATTACTATAGAGATATTCGTGTTTACCTTAACAAATTCAGTTTCATAACATGAGAATCGCTACTAAATTATATAAAAATGAATTAAACATTCGAGTTCGTCTCTACAACTAATAAAGAAATGGGAATCAATTTCAATAATATTATTTTGAGAGGACTTTATTGAAAATGATGCCTGGGTCTACATGGAAAAGTCATCCAAAATATTATTTTGCTGTTAAATTCAAACTAGAAGTTGAAGCTAACAAGTAGCTTTCAATCTTTCTGATGTATCTCCCGTTATGATATATATGAACGTATACAAATATTTATATATATATTAAAAATTTCTGAAATAAATCTTCAGTTTTTAAAATGAATCTCTTTTATCAGCTGCTCTTGCAGGCGCGATGGCCTGCCTAGTGGTTAAACATGTTGGAGTCGCAGATTGAGGATCTTGGATTTGAGTTCCGTTGAGTCCGGCTCGTGAATCCATGCCCACCATTCAACCCAGGGTGTATTAACTTGGGTAGGCTAAGTCGAACAGGAAAAGATCTTATCTTTCCAGCAATTCTAACCCTGTCCGTCTATATGTGGCCGCTGGTAGGATGATCCACTCCCAGAAGTTGGCTGTGAAAATGTAAATGATAAAAAACACCTATGTTTCACTTTCTATAATTAAAAATCAGCATGGGGCAACAATAACACTTCATTGCTTTAGTTAAAAGCACTTATAGAACCGTTTATTACAAAGAATATCATGGTAGCTGCTCAAGCATTTGAAACCAACAATCGATTTTCTTATTAAAATTTAAAAAATGTTTATTCAGGGATTTAATGTAGATTAATTGTCAGTTAATCTGATCTGAAGAACTTTCCCATGACCATGACAGCAGTTCAAGAGCACAACACGGACAGAACAGCTCGAAAAAAATATGCTTTAGAATTGAATTATGGAACGTTAATTTCAAGAGAGGTGTTCACAAATCAAATCACTTATTTCCTGAACATATTATTTGAAATAGTATAGTAGTATTAGTATATACTTCCTTACACTCGAACAATTTCCGAGAATTTTTCTGTCATAAGTTGGCAGGTCTATTTCCGCATTTCATTAAAATTTTGGAATATTTCTTTAAAGTCCAGAGTTCGATTTAAACTATTTGATTTTATGACATTGTACCACTGACATAATACATACAATCCCAACTGATGAATATTTTCATATCATGTTTATTGTAACATTTCTTATTAACATGATGAAGTTGGTATATTTTTAATATATATCGTCCACATATGGCTTGCTTTGTTCAACTTGATTTGTATTTAATTTTTAGTTACTTCTTATTACAGATAAGTACTACTACAGATCAAGATCAAGTTCATTAATGATGTCGCATTGTGAAGAGAGCGCAGCCAATATATCGAAAAGATTCTTGTGTATTGATCATGGTCAAACATTTGATAAAATGCAATCCGGTATTACTACAAGTTCAAAATCACTATAGTCTTGTAGTCAGAAGTTCACAATGTTTCTTTCAATTCTAACCCATGAGTTTTTACAACGTTGAGATCTTTTACAACAGGACAGAGGTGGATTATAGGGATGGAGTTTTAAATTCTATATGCTTTTGCGTAATTCTGGACAACACTTTTTGTAAATTTGCCCATGAATGAATAGAACTGTTGCATTATGATAAGTTTTTCCAACACGTTTAAATATTGGAATGATATGGAAAGAAGAAGTAATAATGATTGTTACTATTGAATAATATTGTTTCAAACAAAAGCGCGGGAAATATCTACGCTCAGATTATACTACTTTTGCCGAAATCAAAATAATAATTATGAAAAACTAAGAAAGACCACGTTTCCAATTTCTCTTTAAGCACATGTTTTTGATTAGCCGCTGAGGATCACACTGGAATTTTTGTTAAACTTTGTTGCTACGTCAGTATTTCTGAGTCTTTTGACCAAGATCTCCAAACCAACAATATGTTTCTTTGAATATGGACGTGCCTTTTATGTTAGTTTTTGAATCAAGGCAGGAGAACGCCGTTTATATTTCTTCGCAGTTTTCAAACACGAATGAAACTGAAAACGATCGTCTTTTGGATGTCGATTTATGACGTAATAATGGGCAAAATTTTTAACCACAAAAATCTGATTCATTCTGAGAAATATTTTGGAACTGAGGCAAACAAACGATGAAGCTAGTGAAATAACATGGCGTGGACGGATTCGAAAGCATAGTCTAGAAATAAACAGGAGTCTTTTCGTAGCACGTAATCGAACATGAGGAATTTATTTTCGCAGGAATCGGCTTTCCTCAAACGAAAAGTAAGTAAAGTCAGTTTGAAATATTGTTTTAGTTTAAACATCTAAATAAATACTTGATACGGGCGGCGTCGCAGCAAATTGCTGCATTTTCTAATCAGCTAACTTCAATACTACAACATGACTGATTAACGACATGTACATTAATGTATTGCAAATCGAAGTCAAAGGCAAAAAACATCTCCTCGATGACACAAAACTGCCCTTCGAACTGGATTTGAACCAGCGACTTGTGGATAATTGGCCATGAAACCAACGCTACAGTCGATCGCTCGGTCCGCTCAACCAGTTAGCCCGGTTAGCTCAATCCTTAAAGCGATGCGAACACGCATCTCTGATCGTCATGACGCAGGTTCAATTCCCGTGAGGGATGACGATTATATGCGAGAGGTCTACTGGAGAACACGGTTCACGTCAGTGCTGCTTACGGCTTCCTCCACAAACCAGGTCCATGCACAGGAAAAATGAGAAATACGATAATCAATAAACCTTCACCCTCATTCGGAACTGGTATTTGCACGGGGGCTCGTGGTTCGTCATATGTTTGAACTGTATTCTCGGATTTCCTCTCCCGCAGGATAAAAATGATATACTATCCTATGAAGGCGGGAACTAACGCTTACTTCTTTATCATAGTTTTTTGTTCCCCAACCGATTTCAATTTACGCTTTACCAAGCATTTGCCAATAAATGGCCGCGCTTCTTCGGTGCGTCCGAATTGTAAACTGTACTTTAGAATAAAATACGTGAATGTTTCCTTTTTTTAGTTAAAGACCAAATATTCTAACTACACTATTTAAAAGGTAACTTTGAAAACTTACCAGAATTTAACATTCCTACCATAATTAGAAGGTAACTTTGAAAACTTACCGGAATTGAATATTCTTACCATAATTAGCAGGGTATACATGTTATAAAGAAATGTAAGTACATGTTCTCTTAAACGGGATAAAACCATCTTCCTATCCGGATTCGAACCAACGACCCATAGATAACTGTCCGTGAAACTAACACCATAGTGTGCCGCTCAACCAACTGAGCCAGTATGGGTGCTGATAATATTTTTATTATTGTTTACCAGTCCACAACGAATGTCAATTTATGTTTTATCAAGCATGTGTTACAGAAGGACCACGCTTCTTCGGCTCGACCTAATTGTAAACTGTACTTTAAAAATTCCTTTGACGATTCCTTAGTGATTTTGCGTTGAAGACTAAAAATACTATCCAGACGATTTACAAGGTAACTTCAAAACTTAACAAGAAAATATTCAAAATTTTTAACATTCTTTCTCAATAGCAGACTATTGATAACTATAAATAAAATTTAATACAATTTTCCGTTTCGCCAAAAATTCATAATCATAGCTAAAAATTGAGAACTTTTCTGGCTTGTCATGGTAACTTTGAGATAACGTATCTCCATTTGTAAGTGGCAATTGTTATAAACTGCACATTTTTTGTTGGAAACTGACTCTGAGCAAGACTGGAAGCAACGCATAAAAGGAACCAACTAACGACCACCTAATAGAAGAGAGTCACTGAATGATGTAGTAACAGTAATCGCACACGAAAAACATCCCGAACAGAATTGAACGGCCATGATTAAGTGTAGTAGTGTAGTAAGCGTTATCTACCCTTTTGCTTCCTTTTAGTCACCTCTTACGACACGTAGGATATACGTTAGGACTATTCTAAAGCCCGTCGCTTCTCGGCCTTTTGGCTAAGATCAAGTGTAGTTGCTGCAAGTTCTCTGATGACACATCGGATTTACATACTTCATTCAATTTATTACCGGATTACACAGCAAGGAGATATCAATACTGGATTAACTAACTTATATAGCAACTGGATTATTTGGACTACAGATTCAACTTAAATAGCAACTGGATTATTTGGACTACAGATTCAACTTCAATCATCAGAAAACTTTTACCGCCAGTCGTCGAGCCACAACATCTAGCTCCGACAAGCTACAGTCGTCGAGAATTCAATCATCTCCGACCAAAATATCTACTATTCGTTGAGCATCAACACCGCTCCGAACTGTCGTCGAGTATACCATCCGTCTCCGACATCCATTCAACAACACCGGCCAGCTACGTGCGACCAGTATTTACACCGCGATAGCGCCGTAGCTGGCTGAAGAAAGAAGACAAGTCTCCCTGGATTAACCGCCGGCCTTCAATACTATCTGAACAACACAGCTGCTGGGATATTGCATTTTAACTTCCAATTCAATCGAGGAATACACTCAGCAGCTGTCGCCGGCGGTTTCAACCATATCATCGTCAATCCAGGGAGTGAAGACGCCGAGCTCAAAGTGAAAGACTTGCGTGTCAGGGGCCTCACCTACTCAAGGACAAAAGGACGAAACACCACGCCCTGCCCCTGACGACGCAGTGCAATCCGGCTACTGAGTGAGCACAACGTGGGAGCCGCTATCTTGCCCCAGCGTCGACGCCTGTCAAGACCTAAAGATCGCTTAAACTTAGTCAGTGCAGTCGGCGCAAGCCCTCAGTAGTCAGGAGAGTTCACTTTGAGCTCTGGACATTCTTGTTTTGTTTTTGTTGTGTTAAAGCGCTATAGCGCTTGGACTCTTGCCACAAGGCAATTAAGTAGTACATATATTTAGTTAGCTAGGCGCGATCACGCTTGACCGAAGCCATTTATTTATTCTAATTTTTCTTATAATTCATCTGGTCCGGACATGGCAAGTGGACAATTTCATAACCAAGCTCCCTTTGCCATAATCCCAGCAGGTGGGCCTTCCGTGGTGGACTATCGTTGTCCCATAGATAAATGTGGCTCTAAATTCTCCTCCCCTACCCTTCTCCTAAAACATTGGAATTTAAAGCACCGGCGAATTGGTATTATCAAATTTTCTTGCAACAAATGCAAGAAATATAATTCGGACTCCCCCAATAATTTGGCCTGTCATTTACGCCGGTGCAAGGGGCCAATGAAAGCTCGACCACGGATGGTTTGCCCGACTTGCTCTCTCGATTTTAATTCGCTTGCTCAGGCAAAACTCCACTATAGGCGTACTCATAGAGGTAAAGTGATTCCCACTGACAGTGCGTTTTTAGTGAAAACTCCTACGAATATGGCCAAAACCCCTGTCCCTGTTACCTATAATGGTAGCATAACCGACTACCTTTGTCCATTGCTCGAGTGCCGCGAGAGGGCGCGCCGGTACAGTGAACTTCGTTCCCTGTTTCGTCATTTACTTAATGTGCACCGGCTCCCACGCTACCAACTCTCTTTAGAGCCGGTGTGCGGCAAGTGTCTCCAGTGGAAACAGCAAGATCAAAAGGACTTAGTCCAAGTAAAAGCTCACTGGATACCTTGCCGCCCGGCGCGCCCCCTCTCGCCCCCTCTCGCCCCTCGAGCAACCTGGACAACGTACCCCTCCCCGGTTGTCGCCAGTCCCCCTCTTGGGGCTGTCGTCGGCCGAATCGGGATCTTTTAACTCTAGCTCTTCTCTCTCCCCAATCCAGGAACAATCTGTTTCCGACAAATCTATCTCTTCAGCCGCCACTTCTTTTCCAGGCTCCCCTCCACCTGTTCCCTCCACCCTTCTTTCTTTATCTAAACCGGCTTCCTCTATCTCCCAATTTTTAAAAACCCCCATAAACAGATATTCAACTCGAATTCGGAACGCTATCCTTCCTCCAAAAATTTTTCATAAAAAGAAATCTGTCACTTTCTATTCCTCTTCTTCTTCACCCGATTCGCCCCGTCGTGCACCCCGGGACTTGGCGACACCGGAACCTCCCCCCCGTAAAACAAAACCTCTCCCCCTACCCATGGCCGTTAAAACACCCCCTCTTGGTCAGACCCGACCTCAAATTAAGGAGTTTCCGCAGAAGCGCGCTGGCAGGTCCGAGCGCCGCTATGTCAATAGGGAGCCCGAAAAGGCCTCCCTGCTGGCATGGCTGCGCACGGCACGGGATGAAACTGACCCCCGACCCGAACCTGATCCTGTCCTCTCCTTTAGAGCTGTTTCCCCGCCCCGCATGCCTGAGCGGGCAATTGAAGTCGAGGAGTCGGTGGGGAGTCCCGGTCCGTCTGACCGAGCTCCCGACCGGCTAGGTCACACGAGCCCTGAAACTGTCGAAGCTACGGTCTCTGATTCGACTCCGCATATTACTGGAGTCGAGACGGAGCCCGTGGCATCCCCAACTCCCGACCCCCTAGTGGATGCAATTTGTTTTCGTTCATCCACTCCCCCGCCCCTACCCATATCGACTAATCAGGGCTCAACTCCCGCATTAGATGATCGCCAGAGTTCTTCTCCTCTGGAGGACGCGGCTCCGCTGGATCTACTTGATCTGGAGGAGCTGCGCCACAAGCTGTCCCGCTTGGTGGATGAATCAGCCTCAATGTCCCCTGTGGACAAGGCTTTCAGTCACCTTGAGGAACAGTTTGAACTCTGGTCTGACCGTGCATCTGACTCCCAGAAGCCGGCACGCCGACCCCCAAGTCGATATTCTCGTTCAGCCCAAATACGGGCTAAAACTAACCAGGTAAATGGTGAGCGGGGATATCGGCCGGGGTCAGGTCCTCAGTTGAGGGCGGCTTTCTGGAGAAATCAGAAAAGCACGGTCCGGTCGATCATCGAAGATTCCGCTGGCAGTCCGCGGTGCGCTATTTCACCCTCGATCTTAGAGGAGAAATATCGTGCTGATTCGACGCCCCATGGAACCGGCGACTGGTTTATGCCTTCGTGGATGTCCCAGAGTGCTTACCGGCACGGAGACGTGCTGGTAGAAGAGGACGTGGCAATCAGTGTGGCTGAAGTCTGCGCGGTACTGAGGGATTTAAAAACTGGTACATCCCCAGGCCAAGATGGGCTGACCTACGGGTTTTGGAAGAGCTTGGATTCAAGAGGAGAAATCCTCGCCAGGCTTTTCGAAATCTGTAGGCGTTCTCGACGCATTTTAAATTCGTGGCGCACCTCCCGGATAACCCTTATATTAAAGGACCCGGAGGGCGACATGAATGACGTCGGAAACTGGAGACCCATCGCCATATGCCGCACGCTGTATAAGATCTATGCAGCCGTGATCGCTCGTCGTCTTCAGAGCTGGGCCGCCAGGGGGGGCGTAATCTCCCCAGAGCAGAAGGGTTTTGTTCCTTCCGAAGGCGTCTTCGAGCATGTCTTCATGCTCGACTCGATCATTGCGGATGCCAAAAAACATAAGCGTAACCTATACGTGGCGTGGCTTGACATCCGCAATGCTTTCGGGTCGGTTAGGCATGGAGCCATTCTCGAAGTCCTGGGACATTTTGGCGCACCGGAGTACATGTTGGAGGTGATCTCGGATATTTATCGGGACAACACCTTTACCATTCGTACCACGAATGGCTGTACGGCTCCAATTCCTGCAGGCAGAGGAGTCCGTCAAGGGTGCCCGTTGTCCGCGATCACTTTCAATATGGTGATTGAAGTCCTCCTCCGCGGTGTCAAGAGCCTCCCGGGTGCCGGTTACCGGTTCCGTTGTGCGCCGGATGTGTCGGTCAGCGGACAGGGCTATGCAGATGATTCTGCATTGTGTGCGTCGTCCCGCACGCAACTTCAGGCGCAGCTCACTATTTGTGATGAGTTTGCGCGATGGTCCGGAATGGAGTTCAAACCTTCAAAATGCCGTGTTCTTGCCTTGGAGCATCTTGATGGCGCGATGGTCGTGGACTGTGAATCTTTCCAGTTAAATGGAGAGGAAGTTGCAGTACTCGGCCGGGACGACTTCTGGAGGTACCTGGGCAAGAGCATGGGATACCGGATCGTCGGGCGTGCTGAGTTTCTTGATCATATCCTTTTATTTTGTCGGAGGCTTTTTTCTTCCGAGCTCAGCCCGTTCCAGAAGTTGCTTGCATTGAAGAGATTCGTTTTACCGAAGCTCTTCTTTCAGTTCCGAATTAGGTATTTTCGTCGTCATGACCTCGAGCGGCTGGACGCGGGCATCCGTAGTTTGTTGAGAACCGCATTCCGGTTACCAGACCGGACCTGTCAGCCCTTTTTTCATTCGACGGCTGCGGTCGGGGGTCTGGGTGTCCCGAATCTTGCCCGCGAGGCGGACATCTTTCGGGCTACCCAGGCGTTCAAATCTTTGAACTCCCCCGACTCTAAGGTCCGTTCGGTTGCCCGCGCCCGGCTGAGCGAGGTTGTGGCGAAGTTTTACCACGTTTCGGAGGCGACGCAGGCCCTGACAATCGAGTTTCTCAATCGTGAAAACTCCTCTGAGCCAGACGGACGACGCATTGGCGCATACGGTGACTTGTGGGCGCAATTGCGCCCGATGAGTCGCCGAATGGGCCTTCGCTGGGCCGTCTCCTCCGAGGGGAATTTCACTGTCACCATGAACGATCTCCTGATAGAGAGCACCAAGAAATTTACGCGGATGTTGCATCATGTATGTAATACCCGCTGGCTGAGGCGGTGGGGTGGGCTCCGGGACCAGGGAAAGACAGTTTCTTGCCATTCCCGGTTCGGGTGCTCAAACCACTTCCTCTCCACCTCTGTTTCTCTCGCTCAGTTTGAGATCTCGTGGGTATTGAAAGCTCGATTGAATCTTCTGCCTCTACGATCCGTTCGTAGACGGTTTTCCGGCTATGCGGAACCGCGCGTGACTTGTAGCAAGTGCGGTTACGCAAACGAGACTCTCCCCCATGTTCTGAACCATTGCCTTCCTGTGATGTCTATCATCAAGGAGCGGCATGACTCGGTGCAAAGGGAGATCTTAGCCCATCTGCCCCCAACCAGGTTCTCTAGATGCGATGTCGACGTAGTTTGTCGAGAGCATACCAGTAGAACAGCTGAGATCCTGCGGCCCGACTTGGTTCTCGAGGAATCGGGAACGAATCGGGTCGTTGTGATCGATGTGGTGTGCCCCTTCGACAACGGTGAGACCGCCATGGATGATGCGGCCCGTCGGAAGCACTCCAAGTACGAAGAGTTATGCCGCTCCATCACCCATGCCTCTGGCAAGGTGGTGGAGTTCCACGCCTTCGTGGTTGGTTCCCTCGGCAGTTACGCCGTGGGGAACCAGACTGCTCTTCGTGCTTTGGGTGTGACCGGCGCGGCCGCAACTCAGGTCTCCCGTAACTGCGTCAGGAACTCCATTCGGGGTTCCCATCGTGTCTGGAGGGCCTGGTGTGGACTCCCTGACAGTGTTGGCTAATTAACTTCACCCTCTTTTCCAGCACTGTCTTCTTTTCTATCTTTCCTTTCTTCTTCCCCTCTTGTGTGATTGAGTTGCCCCCCAATCAGTATTTATTTAATAGGAAATACCGGGTATGTGCCGACGATGGGTCGCGCCGGTGTGGCGCGGTCCATCTGTGGCATGTACCCGACCGTCTTAGGACATGATTGGGATGGGCAGTATGAATGTTCAACTTGTTGAGTGTTTGATATTATAATTCAATTGGCCTAACCCGAGTAGAACCCACTAGTGGCTCCTCGTGGTGTGAAATCTTTTCACAAAAATAAGTCCACTCATCCTGTGGCTCAAAATTGTGTGATTGTTTTTTATCTCCCCTCCCCCCACTTGCCACCACAAATTCACGCCCAGCGGTGGGCATTGACACACCTAGATCCATTTTATAATTATTTAGTTTCCCGCCCGCTTACATTATTCAATTTTTAATTTGCAGTTACAAGTTCTCACGTATTCTCACTCATAGTTCCTTTTTTGATTATTAGCAATATTTACACATATGGATAATAAGTAATAAGAGAGGCGGGCGGTATGTAATATTCAGCGCAGCGTATAATTTCTTTTCGAACCCACCGCTGGGATAGCCGGCCCTTCACACATTAATTTTATATTATGTGTTTGCCAGGCG
Source organism: Styela plicata (assembly GCA_963675895.2). Taxonomy (NCBI): domain Eukaryota; kingdom Metazoa; phylum Chordata; class Ascidiacea; order Stolidobranchia; family Styelidae; genus Styela; species Styela plicata. The sequence goes on along the minus strand of OZ023144.1, from coordinate 16,746,337 downwards.
GATGGCCGCCTCTCGCGTCGATGAGTATTAATTTAATAATTTGCTCATCCGCGAGAGGGCGCGCGTGCCGCCTGAGCCTAATTCTTTTCCTTTCATAATTTTCCATTCCTTTGAAGGGCCGGCTCAGTTCGATTAGCCATTGCGATTTTCTTTCATATTAACATGTTTCTCACAAATGTTGATATATTTTCTATTTAGGTTAAATTCTTACTTGTATTTATTTTTAAATACTGTTATTGCCCCCCTGCGTGGGGGAGGCCAGATTACTGGCGATCGTGCCAAT
>OZ023144.1:16730370-16745954 GCA_963675895.2 Styela plicata | reverse complement strand
GTTGTGGGTGACGTCTTAAATGCTTCGAAGAGCTCAGCAAATTCTACTTCTTGGGAAGTTTCTATAAAAACAGATCTTTGTCGCAAAGTTGTCGTAGTTGAATCCGACCGGATGTGAAATTGTTGTCTTCGCTGTTGCCAGCATATGACATCTTGGCAAAGTAGATAGTCCAAAGGGTGAGTGAACAGTTATAAGTCCAAAAGTGTATATATATCCAAGAAAGTAAATCAACTATACTCCCAAAATGTCTGACAGCTTAACACAGAATGACCAATACGTCCAACAACCTAAAACAGTTTAAACAGACTCTCAAACGGCGAGTGCAATTTTGACAGGTTACGAAGAACCTTTACAAAGCACGGCGAGAGGCCCCCAAATCTTGCGACGAGAGAGGGGCCCCTCTTTTACGAGCGTGACGGAGAGGGGCTTTTTAGGGCCCACAAAGCACTCCGTTTTTGGGGTACCAAGGTGCGACGAGAACAACCTTAATACAACCAAATACTCCAATAGCTTAAAACCGGCCATATCCGGGGTTTATATACCAAGCCGGATACCCAAGACGTCAGAAAATTTTTTTTTGTTCAAAACCTACCAATTTTTTCGCACTTAAAATGTTAAAAACCATCAAAAATATGACTAAAAACTCTACCAATTTCTCAGTAGAAATTCTGTGCCGAGTAAATTCCGTTCGCCCCCAGAACCCAGACCCCCCCCCCCCTCCCCCCACCCCACGGTCCCCCTCAGTCACCCGCTGATCCCAGGCCCGCTTCCGCCACAACACCCGCGCGGCGCGAGCTGGAACGTAATCAACAGGGCGGGCATAAGCGCGTCGGAAAAAGCGAGGCGGCGCCGTTTGATCGGTCGTCGCTCGGGCGCTGCTTTTTACTTCGAGGCGCGCTCCGTGCACTTGGCACCATGGTGGGGGGCTAGGATGCGGTGGAAAAAGAGTGAAAATTACAACCATTTATCAATCGAATTTGAAAAGTTCCATATTTATTTTTGATTATCTCTCGCTCACTCCAGATCAGAACTGCTGTGTTAGGTTGCGTCACTGTGTGGCCGTTCAATCTGTTTAACGCTGCCGTTTTGACTTCAATTGGTCATATGACGTTGGTTCTAGACTGTATTTGTAAACAAAACAATCCAAAAATTACGAACGTTTAGCAAAAGGTGTCTATTTCCACCATAAAAGAAAAGTAATGATTTAGTTTCGCCCCGGATTTGTAAAACAACACAATCCATCCCTTAGCCGCTCGCTAGCTCGCGTGAATACGTTGGCAGGCCGATGCTTTTATTTTTGGAAAGACACAGGGAATGGAAACTGTATTTTGAATTACGCTTTGGCCGGGCACTTACTTAGCTTCGTAAACAACACAATTCTTCGCCAAGAAACTTTGCCCGGGCTTTCTATGTTCGAAAATTACGCTCGCCGCACGCCTTGTTTGATGGATTGGCGAATTACTAATTAGGCTTGAAAATAAACTAACTAAATCGTTTATGACGCAATAAGCATGTTTAAAAACGAATATCATAACAAATTAGATATATATTGAATAAAATCGATTTTGCGTGAATAGGCTGGCAGGACGTTGTTTCGCCGTTAGATTTATCTTGAAAGAAACAAAGAATGCCAACTATATTTGAGTTACGCAATTGACTGGGCGCTTGGCAAAAGCTTTTAAGGTAAGCATTTTTGTTGAGCTTAAGGCCAAAGGGAATCGGCACTACTTGTTTTCAAGCGCCCAGGCGTACAGGATAAATGAAACAGATTGTTTGTGAGATGTGGATAGGAAAGACTTTCCAAATTGGAAAGCAACGAGCCGATCAAGGCTGTACTGCAATGCCAAGTCGACCGGTGAAAACGGGGCGGCAAGCCGAACCCACGCTTTCTCGTTTCAAAAATCAAATTAATACAAGAGTGGGGGAGTACCCCACAATTCAGGTATTAATCTGAATAGAACAGTCTTTTTTGGTCTGAGAATGCTTTTATTGGCACGATCGCCAGTAATCTGGCCTCCCCCACGCAGGGGGGCAATAACAGTATTTAAAAATAAATACAAATAAGAATTTAACCTAAATAGAAAATATATCAACATTTGTGAGAAACATGTTAATATGAAAGAAAATCGCAATGGCTAATCAAACTGAGCCGGCCCTTCAAAGAAATGGAAAATTATGAAAGGAAAAAGAATTAGGCTCAGGCGGCACGCGCGCCCTCTCGCGGATGAGCAAATTATTAAATTAATACTCATCGACGCGAGAGTCGGCCATCCGCCTGGCAAACACATAATATAAAATTAATGTGTGAAGGGCCGGCTATCCCAGCGGTGGGTTCGAGAAAAAAAAAATTATACGCTGCGCTGAATATTACATACCGCCCGCCTCTCTTATTACTTATTATCCATATGTGTAATTATTGCGAATGATCAAAAAAGGAACTATGAGTGAGAATAGGTGAGAACTTGTAACTGCAAATTAAAAATTGAATAATGTAAGCGGGCGGCAAACTAAATAATTATAAAATGGATCTAAGTGTGTCAATGCCCACCGCTGGGCGTGAATTTGTGGTGGCAAGTGGGGGGAGGGGAGATAAAAAACAATCACACAATTTTGAGCCACAGGATAAGTGGACTTATTTTGTGAAAAGATTTCACACCACGAGGAGCCACTAGTGGGTTCTACTCGGGTTAGGCCAATTGAATTATAATATCAAACACTCAACAAATTTAACATTCATACTGCCCATCCCAATCATGTCCTAAGACGGTCGGGTACATGCCACAGATGGACCGCGCCCACACCGGCGCAACCCATCGTCGGCACATACCCGGTATTTCCTATTAAATAAATACTGATTGGGGGGCAACTCAATCACACAAGAGGGGAAGAAGAAAGGAAAGATAGAAAAGAAGACAGTGCTGGAAAAGAGGGTGAAGTTAATTAGCCAACACTGTCAGGGAGTCCACACCAGGCCCTCCAGACACGATGGGAACCCCGAATGGAGTTCCTGACGCAGTTACGGGAGACCTGAGTTGCGGCCGCGCCGGTCACACCCAAAGCACGAAGAGCAGTCTGGTTCCCCACGGCATAACTGCCGAGGGAACCAACCACGAAGGCGTGGAACTCCACCACCTTGCCAGAGGCATGGGTGATGGAGCGGCATAACTCTTCGTACTTGGAGTGCTTCCGACGGGCCGCATCATCCATGGCGGTCTCACCGTTGTCGAAGGGGCACACCACATCGATCACAACGACCCATTCGTTCCCGATTCCTCGAGAACCAAGTCGGGCCGCAGGATCTCAGCTGTTCTACTGGTATGCTCTCGACAAACTACGTCGACATCGCATCTAGAGAACCTGGTTGGGGGCAGATGGGCTAAGATCTCCCCTTGCACCGAATCATGCCGCTCCTTGATGATAGACATCACAGGAAGGCAATGGTTCAGAACATGGGGGAGAGTCTCGTTTGCGTAACCGCACTTGCTACAAGTCACGCGCGGTTCCGCATAGCCGGAAAACCGTCTACGAACGGATCGTAGAGGCAGAAGATTCAATCGAGCTTTCAATACCCACGAGATCTCAAACTGAGCAAGAGAAACAGAGGTGGAGAGGAAGTGGTTTGAGCACCCGAACCGGGAATGGCAAGAAACTGTCTTTCCCTGGTCCCGGAGCCCACCCCACCGCCTCAGCCAGCGGGTATTACATACATGATGCAACATCCGCGTAAATTTCTTGGTGCTCTCTATCAGGAGATCGTTCATGGTGACAGTGAAATTCCCCTCGGAGGAGACGGCCCAGCGAAGGCCCATTCGGCGACTCATCGGGCGCAATTGCGCCCACAAGTCACCGTATGCGCCAATGCGTCGTCCGTCTGGCTCAGAGGAGTTTTCACGATTGAGAAACTCGATTGTCAGGGCCTGCGTCGCCTCCGAAACGTGGTAAAACTTCGCCACAACCTCGCTCAGCCGGGCGCGGGCAACCGAACGGACCTTAGAGTCGAGGGAGTTCAAAGATTTGAACGCCTGGGTAGCCCGAAAGATGTCCGCCTCGCGGGCAAGATTCGGGACACCCAGACCCCCGACCGCAGCCGTCGAATGAAAAAAGGGCTGACAGGTCCGGTCTGGTAACCGGAATGCGGTTCTCAACAAACTACGGATGCCCGCGTCCAGCCGCTCGAGGTCACGACGACGAAAATACCTAATTCGGAACTGAAAGAAGAGCTTCGGTAAAACGAATCTCTTCAATGCAAGCAACTTCTGGAACGGGCTGAGCTCGGAAGAAAAAAGCCTCCGACAAAATAAAAGGATATGATCAAGAAACTCAGCACGCCCGACGATCCGGTATCCCATGCTCTTGCCCAGGTACCTCCAGAAGTCGTCCCGGCCAAGTACTGCGACTTCCTCTCCCATTTAACTGGAAAGATTCACAGTCCACGACCATCGCGCCATCAAGATGCTCCAAGGCAAGAACACGGCATTTTGAAGGTTTGAACTCCATTCCGGACCATCGCGCAAACTCATCACAAATAGTGAGCTGCGCCTGAAGTTGCGTGCGGGACGACGCACACAATGCAGAATCATCTGCATAGCCCTGTCCGCTGACCGACACATCCGGCGCACAACGGAACCGGTAACCGGCACCCGGGAGGCTCTTGACACCGCGGAGGAGGACTTCAATCACCATATTGAACGTGATCGCGGACAACGGGCACCCTTGACGAACTCCTCTGCCTGCAGGAATTGGAGCCGTACAGCCATTCGCGGTACGAATGGTAAAGGTGTTGTCCCGATAAATATCCGAGATCACCTCCAACATGTACTCCGGTGCGCCAAAATGTCCCAGGACTTCGAGAATGGCTCCATGCCTCACCGACCCGAAAGCATTGCGGATGTCAAGCCACGCCACGTATAAGTTACGCTTATGTTTCTTGGCATCCGCAATGACCGAGTCGAGCATGAAGACATGCTCGAAGACGCCTTCGGAAGGAACAAAACCCTTCTGCTCTGGGGAGATTACGCCCCCCCTGGCGGCCCAGCTCTGAAGACGACGAGCGATCACGGCTGCATAGATCTTATACAGCGTGCGGCATATGGCGATGGGTCTCCAGTTCCCGACGTCATTCATGTCGCCCTCCGGGTCCTTTAATATAAGGGTTATCCGGGAGGTGCGCCACGAATTTAAAATGCGTCGAGAACGCCTACAGATTTCGAAAAGCCTGGCGAGGATTTCTCCTCTTGAATCCAAGCTCTTCCAAAACCCGTAGGTGAGCCCATCTTGGCCTGGGGATGTACCAGTTTTTAAATCCCTCAGTACCGCGCAGACTTCAGCCACACTGATCGCCACGTCCTCTTCTACCAGCACGTCTCCGTGCCGGTAAGCGCTCTGGGACATCCACGAAGGCATAAACCAGTCGCCGGTTCCATGGGGCGCCGAATCAGCACGATATTTCTCCTCTAAAATCGAGGGTGAAATAGCGCACCGCGGACTGCCAGCGGAATCCTCGATGATCGACCGGACCGTGCTTTTCTGATTTCTCCAGAAAGCCGCCCTCAACTGAGGACCTGACCCGGGCCGATATCCCCGCTCACCATTTACCTGGTTAGTTTTAGCCCGTATTTGGGCTGAACGAGAATATCGACCTGGGGGTCGGCGTGCCGGCCTCTGGGAGTCAGATGCACGGTCAGACCAGAGTTCAAACTGTTCCTCAAGGTGACTGAAAGCCTTGTCCACAGGGGACATTGAGGCTGATTCATCCACCAAGCGGGACAGCTTTTGGCGCAGCTCCTCCAGATCCAGTAGATCCAGAGTAGCCGCGTCCTCCAGAGGAGAAGAACTCTGGCGATCATCTAATGCGGAAGTTGAGCCCTGATTAGTCGATATGGGTAGGGGCGGGGGAGTGGATGAATGAAAACAAATTGCATCCACTAAAGGTTCGGGAGTTGGGGATGCCTCGGGCTCCGTCTCGACTCCAGTAATATGCGGAGTCGAATCAGAGACCGCAGCCTCGACAGTTTCAGGGCTCGTGTGACCTAGCCGGTCGGGAGCTCGGTCAGAAGGACCGGGACTCCCCACCGACTGCTCGACTCCAATTGCCCGCTCAGGCATGCGGGGCGGAGAAACAGCTCTAAAGGAGAGGACAGGATCAGGAGTTCGGGTTCGGGGTCGGGGGTCAGTTTCATCCCGTGCCGTGCGCAGCCATGCCAGCAGGGAGGCCTTTTCGGGCTCCCTATTGACATAGCGGCGCACGGACCTGCCAGCGCGCTTCTGCGGAAACTCCTTAATTTGAGGTCGGGTCTGACCAAGAGGGGGTGTTTTAACGGCCATGGGTAGGGGGAGAGGTTTTGTTTTACGGGGGGGAGGTTCCGGTGTCGCCAAGTCCCGGGGCTCACGACGGGGCGAATCGGGTGAAGAAGAAGAGGAATAGAAAGTGACAGATTTCTTTTTATGAAAAATTTTTGGAGGAAGGATAGCGTTCCGAATTCGAGTTGAATATCTGTTTATGGGGGTTTTTAAAAATTGGGAGATAGAAGACGCCGGTTTAGGTAAGGAAAGAAGGGTGGAGGGAACAGGTGGAGGGGAGCCTGGAAAAGAAGTGGCGGCTGAAGAGATAGAGTTGTCGGAAGCAGATTGTTCCTGGATTGGAGAAAGAGAAGAGCTAGAGTTAAAAGATCCCGATTCGGCCGACGACAGCCCCAAGAGGGGGACTGGCGACAACCGGGGAGGGGTACGTTGTCCAGGTTGCTCGAGGGGCGAGAGGGGGCGCGCCGGGCGACAAGGTATCCAGTGAGCTTTTACTTGGACTAAGTCCTTTTGATCTTGCTGTTTCCACTGGAGACACTTGCCGCACACCGGCTCTAAAGAGAGTTGGTAGCGTGGGAGCCGGTGCACATTAAGTAAATGTCGAAACAGGGAACGAAGTTCACTGTACCGGCGCGCCCTCTCGCGGCACTCGAGCAATGGACAAAGGTAGTCTGTTATGCTACCATTATAGGTAACAGGGACAGGGGTTTTGGCCATATTCGTAGGAGTTTCCACTAAAAACGCACTGTCAGTGGGAATCACTTTACCTCTATGAGTACGCCTATAGTGGAGTTTTGCCTGAGCAAGCGAATTAAAATCGAGAGAGCAAGTCGGGCAAACCATCCGTGGTCGAGCTTTCATTGGCCCCTTGCACCGGCGTAAATGACAGGCCAAATTATGGGGGGAGTCCGAATTATATTTCTTGCATTTGTTGCAAGAAAATTTGATAATACCAATTCGCCGGTGCTTTAAATTCCAATGTTTTAGGAGAAGGGTAGGGGAGGAGAATTTAGAGCCACATTTATCTATGGGACAACGATAGTCCACCACGGAAGGCCCACCTGCTGGGATTATGGCAAAGGGAGCTTGGTTATGAAATTGTCCACTTGCCATGTCCGGACCAGATGAATTATAAGGAAAATTAGAATAAATAAATGGCTTCGGTCAAGCGTGATCGCGCCTAGCTAACTAAATATATGTACTGCTTAATTGCCTTGCGGCAAGAGTCCAAGCGCTATAGCGCTTTAACACAACAAAAACAAAACAAGAATGTCCAGAGCTCAAAGTGAACTCTCCTGACTACTGAGGGCTTGCGCCGACTGCACTGACTAAGTTTAAGCGATCTTTAGGTCTTGACAGGCGTCGACGCTGGGGCAAGATAGCAGCTCCCACGTTGTGCTCACTCAGTAGCCGGATTGCACTGCGTCGTCAGGGGCAAGGCGTGGTGTTTCGTCCTTTTGTCCTTGAGTAGGTGAGGCCCCTGACACGCAAGTCTTTCACTTTGAGCTCGGCGTCTTCACTCCCTGGATTGACGATGATATGGTTGAAACCGCCGGCGACAGCTGCTGAGTGTATTCCTCGATTGAATTGGAAGTTAAAATGCAATATCCCAGCAGCTGTGTTGTTCAGATAGTATTGAAGGCCGGCGGTTAATCCAGGGAGACTTGTCTTCTTTCTTCAGCCAGCTACGGCGCTATCGCGGTGTAAATACTGGTCGCACGTAGCTGGCCGGTGTTGTTGAATGGATGTCGGAGACGGATGGTATACTCGACGACAGTTCGGAGCGGTGTTGATGCTCAACGAATAGTAGATATTTTGGTCGGAGATGATTGAATTCTCGACGACTGTAGCTTGTCGGAGCTAGATGTTGTGGCTCGACGACTGGCGGCAAAAGTTTTCTGATGATTGAAGTTCCTATTTACGTTGAAGTTGCTATTTAAGTTGAATCTGTAGTCCAAATAATCCAGTATTGATATCTCCTTGCAGTGTAATCCGGTAATAAATTGAGTTTTGAGTTATATAAATCCGATGTGTCATCAGGAAAACTAGCAGCAACTACACTTGATCTTAGCCAAAAGGCCGAGAAGCGATGACGTAAAAGCACCCCAACCCCCCATTTAAGAGCCCAAAAAAATCTCCTACTTCTGGTACACATAAAGAACATCTTCGACCATGCGTTTGTGACGTTATTTTTTTCTTTTCAAGTATCTAGCGTCGCTTTACCTTTGCTTTGTTTTGCCTATCTCACTGCCACGTACAATCCTTTCACATCGCAGTAACATCACCTCCTCACACCCAACAATACCCAATGATGCTCGAATGCCCCCGTGGGCTAGTGTGCAAAGCGCGCCTAGAAGTTAAAAGTGCGTGCGCCGCTCGCTTTACCACGCGCTTACACCTGTCGTGTGTGCGACGTTCGAGTTCGTGCTAGCGGTGAACGGGTCTGAAAATAAATTAAATCAGTGGGTGGCGTATTGGGGAGGAGGTAAGGGGATGTTCGCGGCGAACGGAATTCGCTTAGCTCAGTATTTTTATATTCGAAATTAATTTACTTGGCACAGAATATTTCTATTCGAACTCGGCTAAGTTTTAGTCGTTTTCTAGATGACATTTGAATGCAAAAATTTGGTAATATGTATACCCTGTTGTATATGTTTCTTGGGCAGTGTTCTATTTTATTTTCACAAAAAATAGAGAACCCGGGCAGAGTCTCCTGGCGAGCGGTTGAAGAATTGTGTTGTTTACAGAATAGGGCGGAGCAATCCATCAATAATGTTTTTTTTCTTTTCTTGATGGAAAAAACACGCTTACTTGCAAATTCGATTGATAAACGATTGTAATTACAACATTGCTTTGTTTACAAATAGAATTTGGAGCCAAAATCATAACAAAGCAACAACGCTGATTCTGTAAAGCATGGGTGCCGATCGAGCGCCCCATAGCGGCGCTGACTATCACAGTAATGTCAGATCTGATCGAAGCATGAGAAACGACCAAGAAAAAAAAAAATTCCACGCAAATTTGAATGAATACTTGATAGAGAATGTCTGATATTTGTTGAAGGATATTTTTGAAATTCGTGTAGTGGGATCGAATTATTGGAATCCGTGCACCCGACTGCTCCCACCCTGGTACATTCACGCAAAGGAAGCAAGAAGACAAGATTATGTTCTGGCAAAAATAAGAATTCGAGTCGATCTTACTCGCACAGTGAATGGACGATGTACGTACGAAAAAAGCCCGAGCCCGGGTAAGGCGACGGGGACATCCACTTTGCTCCATTGCGTATAAATTCGAGCCATAGCTCAGAAACTTACTTTTTTAATTTCTTTTTCGGATCAGACACTTTGAACTACTGGATCCGGCCCAATGCCTTCATCTCCATGTAGACATACGGGAGCTACAGGCAAGTCTCTTACAGTTAGAGAACTTTTCTGTCCACTTAACAATCAGTGGTGCTCTACCGGTTCTTCATGTCCGTGGTAGATGGTATTTCTTATGTTTTAGGAAGCGGAAACGCATAAAATCAAGACGGGTAGCGGGGCAGGTTTTAGAAGAGAGGATGGGGGAAAGATAGGGTTTTGGTCGGAGAATTCCGACCTCTGCCACGAAGAGACAAGACAGGTGGTTTGCATCGGTCAGGCCTTCCGTCTACCCTGGTAACAGGAGCGGGGGAGTGCCCCGCATTACAGGTTATCAGAGTCGGGAAGACCTGACTGGATATTCCGGGTCAGGACCGCTCGAGGACGACGCCCTTTCACCCGCACGAGACGGAATGGTTCCTGTCGCCCGCACGTCTGTTGCATTGATATTAACGTCATGTAGATACTCGCTACCGATTGTGGTGGCTGTGGATGTGAGACTTTGCACCCGAACATGAGCCAACTGTACTGTAATGAAGCGGCAGCAACATTCGCGACGGATACGCGGTAGCGTAGGCCAGATAGATAGCAAAACCGATAGATAACAGTTAAGTGTCCATATAGCCACAGATTTGCGAAATATTCCATCTTTGCCAATATCTTTATACTACTCTTTGTGGTGTCTCCGGTTGTTGGTGTTGTGTCCATTTACTGTGTATTTGTGTGTCCAGCGAGTATCTCCTTCCAATTGTCTTTCATTCCCAGTTCTTTCAATTTGATTTTCCTCCTTTCTTGCCAATGTATGTGTTCTGTAAATTTGGATATTATGCTCCGAAGTATATCCTGTTGTTCTAGTGGATTCGTCAGAATGTCGTGTTTGTCCAGATAGAATTTCTTTTGAAGGATTTGTATTTTAATAATTTGTAGAATTTTTATAATTAAAATCTTGTTGTCTCCATTATAGTCGTTGTAGAAAAGATTGCCCAGTGTGAGCTGGACGGGTTGGACAGTGATCTTGTTTACAATCATCTGTACCTTGACTAACATTTTCTTTGTTTCTTTGCAATGTAAAAAGATGTGATCGGTGTTATCACGCGGCTCGTTACAAAATTTGCAATTTGTTTTCAGTTGCTGACCCGTTGTCTTATTGTATTTGAGTCCCGAGTTTTTTCTCTTGTCTCCAAATAAGTAGCCATTCCTGTAGATTCTGTATGACGTGCATTTTTCATGATTGGTGATAGAGGTTCGAAAGATTTTTTGGTCCAGATTGATATTATTCCATAAATCCGTTGTAGATGTTTGATCGGCAGTTAGTTTCGAGTTTTTTATTCTGGTGTATAGTTCTTTATGGTTGATGTTTCCAAAGGTATCGGGATCAAGTTTCAGTATTTGGTAGAGGTCTAGTAGATATTTCCATGATTTTGGTACTGTGAGCGAATGGGGCATTGAGTTCGAGTAAAGCTGTGGGTTAATTTGTTTAATTTTAGTCCCAAGTTGATATAAGGCTTCATGGTGCCAGAACTGAGTTGGTTTTTGTAGTGATATTAGCGTTTTAATTTTTTCCATGTTACATGCTTCAACCTTTGAACTTATTTGCAGCATATCATACCCTCCCTCTTCCTTTGTTCTATACAAGATTTTCCTTGGTATTGCCTCGAAGAATTCAGGATACCAAAAGTATTTGAAAAAAAGCTTTTGCATCGATTCAAGTTCTTTATTTGAGATTGGAACAGCCCTTGAGCTATATAGTATCTGTGACATTGCAAGAGTATTCATAACAGTAATTTTTCCTCTCCACGTCAAGTTACGAGTTTTACATAAGTTTAAAATTTTCACCACCTTCTGTTCCTTTGCTTCCCAAGTTAATTTTTGGCTATTTTTCCCGAAGTTCACTCCCAATATCTTTATTGTATCTTTAACGTATTTTTCGAATTTCGTCCCAGATATCATTATTTTAGCTTTTGTGGTGGTACATAAAATCTCCGTTTTTTCCATATTGATTTGTTGTCCGGTGCCCTTTTTAAAATTGTCCAGTTCGTGAAAAATGAGTTCAACCGAGTTAATGTCAGTGGCAATGAAGTTATTGTCATCAGCATATTGATCCATGTTGTGTGTTGCTTTACCTAGTCGAATCCCTTTGATTAATTTGTTTCCCTGTATTGTCCTGGCTAGCGGTTCTGCATTTAAAGTATATAGCAACATGCTGAGAGGACAGCCCTGCCTGATTCCTCTCAGTATGTTGATTCTTCTGGTGTGTTTACCGTTCACTTCTATAACGCTTGTGATGCCAGAATACAGGTCCTTAATTAGATCTAAGGTCCGAATATTTAAGTTTATAGTTTCCAGAATTTTGAGTAAAAAATTATGGCTGACCAAATCGAATGCTTTTAAATTATCTACTGAGATGATGACTGCTGAATTATTTTGCCTTTTACTAATTTCCAGGACACTGTTGATATTGTGATGTACATCGAATATGTTTCTTCCTGGGATAGTGGATTTTTGGGAGGTATTTATGATTTCAGTCATTACCCCTTTCAATCTGTGAGTCAAGAGCTTAGCTATTACCTTGTAGTCCGTGTTGAGAACGGATATTGGACGCCAGTTTTTCAGTTCTTGTTCATCGCCCTTTTTATAAAGTAGCTTTACTCTGGCTTCTTTGTTGCTAGGAGGTAGTTTACCCGAGATGAGAATATTGTTTACCAGCTGTGTAAATTCTCTTCGTATAAGAAACCAGAAACCTATATAAAATTCTTTTCCCAGGCCATCGAGACCTGGAGATTTATTGTTATCCATTGATTTCAAAATTTCCCATATTTCTTTCTGCGTCACCGGAGCATTTATCATAATATTGTCCTCGTCTGATATTATCGTATTGTGCATTTTTCCAACAAATTTATTTTGAATTTCCTTATTGACTATTGACGTTTTACCCCAGAGATTTTCGTAAAATTTTGCGACAGCATTCATGATTGTTTCCGGATCCTTAAGTATTATATTGTTTTCATCTTTAATTTTGGTTATAGTGGATTGTTTGTCTCTTTTTTGTAACTGATCATAGAAGTATTTGGAAGGTGCCTCTCCTGCTTCCATATCTTCTATCTTTGCTCGGAGAGTTTCGTTTTTAATTTTTTCGTTCTCGATTAGCTTCAGACTCATTTTCAATTGTTGAATTTTAGCGCTGTTGTTCGGTAAGCCTTGCCTTATTAATTGTTCCAGTTCGTTGCGTATGCTTGATTCGTTTGTTTTTTTCTCTTTAGATTTGATTTTACAATATTGTTGAGCCTGTTTCTTGATTTTAGTTTTGGTATAATCCCACCATTCTTGTATTGAAGGAAACATTTCGCGTTCTTGGAGTGCCTTGTGGTATGTTGATGTCAGAATATTCTGGAAACTTTCTTCTACAAAGATGGAAGTGTTGCACCGCCAAGTTCCGCTTCCCCATCTTGTTTTAGTCAAGGTTTTAATTGATATAATCGGAACTAGGGTATGGTCGGATAGTGTATTAACAAGGTGCTTTATTCCAGTTATGTGAGGGTCCAAATTTTGATGATGATATATTCGATCTATTCTCCTGCTCTGATTGTTTCCATTGTATGTATATATATGTTTGTCCGGGTATTTTCTCCTAAACGTGTCCAAAAGATTGTTTGTGGTGATTGCATATTTAAGTATTTTCTCTGCTCTGTTCAAGTTGAAGTGCCGTTTGTTGAGAACATCTAATTCATCGGTCACTGCGTTAAAATCGCCTATCAAAATGACCGACGTTGTTGCTGTATAAGTCCTTATAATGCCTGCTAGTTGGTTATAAAAATCCGTTTGGACTGTTCCGCGTTGAGATGGTCCATATGTGTTTATAAGTTTGATCTTTTGGTTTTCCGTTTCAAATTTCAAGCTGTCTATCCTGTTTTGCATATGTATTGTATAGTTTGATGAGCTTATTGTAGAATTTTGCTTAACCATGATTCCTGTGCCTTTCTAAAATATTTGTTTTGCTGTTGATTTTGATCCATTGTAATTGTATTTAGGTGTATTTTATATCCTATGCCAGTTGTCCAAGTTAAAATATTCTCCAGATTAATTTTGTGTACTTCTTGCAGGCAGATTATGTGAGGCCTTTTGACTTGCTCGATCCAATACTGAAATTCTATTTTGTGTTTTTGAAGTCCGTCCAGATTTATGGTTGCAACTCGTATATGGGACATACGTATATTATAACTTGTAAATTTGGAGGAGGCTCTGCAATTATATGAAACTAGTTTTAAGCAAAGTAGAGACTGGATACTTTAGATTTACTTTTGGAATTCCGATCTGCATTTCTTAAGATTCTTATATTTTTGTTTGAGGTCTAAACTGTCTGGACTAATTAATCTCTTTGTTCTTGGCGATTGCGGGCATATGGATTGAATTGGTGCAAGGACGCTTTTCGAGGAGCTTTCTGCTATTAAGGAATTTTTACTCTCAATGAAAGCCATGTTTTGATCTCTGCTTCTGGAGTCTGTTTCGTTAGGAGTATTCCCTCGCTCTTCTCTGGGCGACTTTTGGGAGATAGGCTTGAAAGTGTGAAGCAATCCCTCAGTGTCTTTCTTTTCTACTTCATCTGCCCAACTCAACTCCTTTTCCTCTTCCTCTTGGGTTGGCTGTGTTTCCGGTACAGGTTGCGCTAACGGTATTCCAAGTTCCTGTGAGGAATTAGGCATGGATTGGCTTACGATAGGAGAAAAAGGGTCTGTTGAAGTTCCTGGAGTTGTAAAATGCTCCGCTAATGCTCTGATTTTTGATGATCGTTTCGCTGGTTTGACTGCATGGAGTGTGATTGGTCCTAGTTTTTGGGTTGTAGATGTACCGGTCCTCGCTGTGACTGTAGTGGTTTGGTTTGCTGTTGTTGTTGTGGTTTTAGGTATGGATGTTTGCTCGAGTTCTGGTTGGGTTTGTTTCCTAGTAATTTCGGCGTAGCTGTATGTAGAAGAAATTTGGCTGAGATTTATTTGGGAAGAAGTGGCAACAACTGGAACGGTAATATCATTCTGAAAGTTTGCAGCATGATCGGGGGTATTTGGAGTCTTTGGCAGGTCTCGCTCCGTCCAACGCTTTCCTGGTAGAGGCCAGGTGTCTTGTGCGTGATCAGGTAGTGGAATGTTTTGTGGGCGCGCTGGGCATTCTTTGAGTACATGGCCTGATTTTTTGCAGTATCGGCAAGATGGTAGATTTGCACAAACGCTTGCAAGATGTCCCTTCTCGAAGCAATTCCCACATATTGGGACATATAGTTCTTTAGGAACAAACGTCTTGCACCGTATTCCTTCGACCGTTACGTAAGAGGGCAGTTTAGACTGGTCAAAATGTTGGATAAGAAAGGAAATATGTCCATTGTATATGGACGTTCCTTTATGCCACGATTTGTGGGCTTGAAGCACACGACCACATCCAACCCTTTCCATAGCGGCAATAGCTGTTGCCCTTGTAGTTTCGTCAGCTATTCCACGTACGGATATCCGCACGGATGGAGGGGTGGGCAAGTGGAACTCCAGAGTTCCCTTTGGTGTGTCAACCTTCCCTAAGGTAACAGTCATTACTTCATCTCGAGAGCTCTTGCTACTATTTGTGGTGTCTTTGAAAGAGATGATCCATGTTTTTTTAGATACTTCCCACAGGCAAGTAATCTGGTCTACATAGGTGACGAGGTCAGGTGTGTTTTGGAACACTTCAAGAATTTCATCGAAGTCAAAATCCTCCGAGGTCTTAATGAAAAGTGTTCTTTGCCTCTGGTTTACTTTTTCCATAGTGGTAGTAGTAGTAGAGGACATCTCCAAAGACAGAACAAAAACCCGGAACACGAGCAAAAAACAAAACCGAGGCAGAACTCGGTAGCCTGGGAAGTCAAACTAGAACGTATGGGTCTCCGCCCTGAAACGATGAGTC
>OZ023144.1:16655404-16730270 GCA_963675895.2 Styela plicata | reverse complement strand
AATAAGCATGTTTAAAGAATATCATAACAAATTAGATATATATTGAATAAAATCGATTTTGCGTGAATAGGCTGGCAGGACGTTGTTTCGCCGTTAGATTTATCTTGAAAGAAACAAAGAATGCCAACTATATTTGAGTTACGCAATTGACTGGGCGCTTGGCAAAAGCTTTTAAGGTAAGCATTTTTGTTGAGCTTAAGGCCAAAGGGAATCGGCACTACTTGTTTTCAAGCGCCCAGGCGCACAGGATAAATGAAACAGGTTGTTTGTGAGATGTGGATAGGAAAGACTTTCCAAATTGGAAAGCAACGAGCCGATCAAGGCTGTACTGCAATGCCAAGTCGACCGGTGAAAACGGGGCGGCAAGCCGAACCCACGCTTTCTCGTTTCAAAAATCAAATTAATACAAGAGTGGGGGAGTACCCCACAATTCAGGTATTAATCTGAATAGAACAGTTACTACACTTGATCTTAGCCAAAAGGCCGAGAAGCGATGACGTAAAAGCACCCCAACCCCCCATTTAAGAGCCCAAAAAAATCTCCTACTTCTGGTACACATAAAGAACATCTTCGACCATGCGTTTGTGACGTTATTTTTTTCTTTTCAAGTAACTAGCGTCGCTTTACCTTTGCTTTGTTTTGCCTATCTCACTGCCACGTACAATCCTTTCACATCGCAGTAACATCACCTCCTCACACCCAACAATACCCAATGATGCTCGAATGCCCTCGTGGGCTAGTGTGCAAAGCGCGCCTAGAAGTTAAAAGTGCGTGCGCCGCTCGCTTTACCACGCGCTTACACCTGTCGTGTGTGCGACGTTCGAGTTCGTGCTAGCGGTGAACGGGTCTGAAAATAAATTAAATCAGTGGGTGGCGTATTGGGGAGGAGGTAAGGGGATGTTCGCGGCGAACGGAATTCGCTTAGCTCAGTATTTTTATATTCGAAATTAATTTACTTGGCACAGAATATTTCTATTCGAACTCGGCTAAGTTTTAGTCGTTTTCTAGATGACATTTGAATGCAAAAATTTGGTAATATGTGTACCCTGTTGTATATGTTTCTTGGGCAGTGTTCTATTTTATTTTCACAAAAAAATAGAGAACCCGGGCAGAGTCTCCTGGCGAGCGGTTGAAGAATTGTGTTGTTTACAGAATAGGGCGGAGCAATCCATCAATAATGTTTTTTTTCTTGATGGAAAAAAACACGCTTACTTGCAAATTCGATTGATAAACGATTGTAATTACAACATTGCTTTGTTTACAAATAGAATTTGGAGCCAAAATCATAACAAAGCAACAACGCTGATTCTGTAAAGCATGGGTGCCGATCGAGCGCCCCATAGCGGCGCTGACTATCACAGTAATGTCAGATCTGATCGAGGCATGAGAAACGACCAAGAAAAAAAAAAAAAAATTCCACGCAAATTTGAATGAATACTTGATAGAGAATGTCTGATATTTGTTGAAGGATATTTTTGAAATTCGTGTAGTGGGATCGAATTATTGGAATCCGTGCACCCGACTGCTCCCACCCTGGTACATTTACGCAAAGGAAGCAAGAAGACAAGATTATGTTCTGGCAAAAATAAGAATTCGAGTCGATTTTACTCGCACAGTGGATGGACGATGTACGTACGAAAAAAGCCCGAGCCCGGGTAAGGCGACGGGGACATGACGGGCGCAGCCCGGGGACATCCACTTTGCTCCACTGCGTATAAATTCGAGCCACGGCTCAGAAACTTACCTTAATACAACCAAATACTCCAATAGCTTAAAAACCGGCCATATCCGGGGTTTATATACCAAGCCGGATACCCAAGACGTCCGAAAATTTTTTTTTTGTTCAAAACCTACCAATTTTTTCGCACTTAAAATGTTAAAAACCATCAAAAATATGACTAAAACTCTACCAGTTTCTCAGTAGAAATTCTGTGCCGAGTAAATTCCGTTCGCCCCCAGAACCCAGACCCCCCCCCCCCCCCCCCCCCCCCCACGGTCCCCCTCAGTCACCCGCTGATCCCAGGCCCGCTTCCGCCACAACACCCGCGCGGCGCGAGCTGGAACGTAATCAACAGGGCGGGCATAAGCGCGTCGGAAAAGCGAGGCGGCGCCGTTTGATCGGTCGTCGCTCGGGCGCTGCTTTTTACTTCGAGGCGCGCTCCGTGCACTTGGCACCATGGGTGGGGCTAGGATGCGGTGGAAAAGAGTGAAAATTACAACCATTTATCAATCGAATTTGAAAGTTCCATATTTATTTTTGATTATCTCTCGCTCACTCCAGAGCAGAACTGCTGTGTTAGGTTGCGTCACTGTGTGGCCGTTCAATCTGTTTAACGCTGCCGTTTTGACTTCAATTGGTCATATGACGTTGGTTCTAGACTGTATTTGTAAACAAAACAATCCAAAAATTACGAACGTTTAGCAAAAGGTGTCCATTTCACCATAAAAGAAAAGTAATGATTTAATTCGCCCCGGATTTGTAAAACAACACAATCCATCCCTTAGCCGCTCGCTAGCTCGCGTGAATACGTTGGCAGGCCGATGCTTTTATTTTTGGAAGACACAGGGAATGGAAACTGTATTTTGAATTACGCTTTGGCCGGGCACTTACTTAGCTTCGTAAACAACACAATTCTTCGCCAAGAAACTTTGCCCGGGCTTTCTATGTTCGAAAATTACGCTCGCCGCACGCCATGTTTGATGGATTGGCGAATTACTAATTAGGCTTGAAAATAAACCAACTAAATCGTTTATGACGCAATAAGCATGTTTAAAACGAATATCATAACAAATTAGATATATATTGAATAAAATCGATTTTGCGTGAATAGGCTGGCAGGACGTTGTTTCGCCGTTAGATTTATCTTGAAAGAAACAAAGAATGCCAACTATATTTGAGTTACGCAATTGACTGGGCGCTTGGCAAAAGCTTTTAAGGTAAGCATTTTTGTTGAGCTTAAGGCCAAAGGGAATCGGCACTACTTGTTTTCAAGCGCCCAGGCGCACAGGATAAATGAAACAGGTTGTTTGTGAGATGTGGATAGGAAAGACTTTCCAAATTGGAAAGCAACGAGCCGATCAAGGCTGTACTGCAATGCCAAGTCGACCGGTGAAAACGGGGCGGCAAGCCGAACCCACGCTTTCTCGTTTCAAAAATCAAATTAATACAAGAGTGGGGGAGTACCCCACAATTCAGGTATTAATCTGAATAGAACAGTTACTACACTTGATCTTAGCCAAAAGGCCGAGAAGCGATGACGTAAAAGCACCCCAACCCCCCATTTAAGAGCCCAAAAAAATCTCCTACTTCTGGTACACATAAAGAACATCTTCGACCATGCGTTTGTGACGTTATTTTTTTCTTTTCAAGTAACTAGCGTCGCTTTACCTTTGCTTTGTTTTGCCTATCTCACTGCCACGTACAATCCTTTCACATCGCAGTAACATCACCTCCTCACACCCAACAATACCCAATGATGCTCGAATGCCCTCGTGGGCTAGTGTGCAAAGCGCGCCTAGAAGTTAAAAGTGCGTGCGCCGCTCGCTTTACCACGCGCTTACACCTGTCGTGTGTGCGACGTTCGAGTTCGTGCTAGCGGTGAACGGGTCTGAAAATAAATTAAATCAGTGGGTGGCGTATTGGGGAGGAGGTAAGGGGATGTTCGCGGCGAACGGAATTCGCTTAGCTCAGTATTTTTATATTCGAAATTAATTTACTTGGCACAGAATATTTCTATTCGAACTCGGCTAAGTTTTAGTCGTTTTCTAGATGACATTTGAATGCAAAAATTTGGTAATATGTGTACCCTGTTGTATATGTTTCTTGGGCAGTGTTCTATTTTATTTTCACAAAAAATAGAGAACCCGGGCAGAGTCTCCTGGCGAGCGGTTGAAGAATTGTGTTGTTTACAGAATAGGGCGGAGCAATCC
Organism: Styela plicata; assembly: GCA_963675895.2. NCBI lineage: Eukaryota > Metazoa > Chordata > Ascidiacea > Stolidobranchia > Styelidae > Styela > Styela plicata. The sequence goes on along the minus strand of OZ023144.1, from coordinate 16,726,340 downwards.
ATCAATAATGTTTTTTTTCTTGATGGAAAAAACACGCTTACTTGCAAATTCGATTGATAAACGATTGTAATTACAACATTGCTTTGTTTACAAATAGAATTTGGAGCCAAAATCATAACAAAGCAACAACGCTGATTCTGTAAAGCATGGGTGCCGATCGAGCGCCCCATAGCGGCGCTGACTATCACAGTAATGTCAGATCTGATCGAGGCATGAGAAACGACCAAGAAAAAAAAAAAAAATTCCACGCAAATTTGAATGAATACTTGATAGAGAATGTCTGATATTTGTTGAAGGATATTTTTGAAATTCGTGTAGTGGGATCGAATTATTGGAATCCGTGCACCCGACTGCTCCCACCCTGGTACATTTACGCAAAGGAAGCAAGAAGACAAGATTATGTTCTGGCAAAAATAAGAATTCGAGTCGATTTTACTCGCACAGTGGATGGACGATGTACGTACGAAAAAAGCCCGAGCCCGGGTAAGGCGACGGGGACATGACGGGCGCAGCCCGGGGACATCCACTTTGCTCCATTGCGTATAAATTCGAGCCACGGCTCAGAAACTTACCTTAATACAACCAAATACTCCAATAGCTTAAAACCGGCCATATCCGGGGTTTATATACCAAGCCGGATACCCAAGACGTCCGAAAATTTTTTTTTGTTCAAAACCTACCAATTTTTTCGCACTTAAAATGTTAAAAACCATCAAAAATATGACTAAAACTCTACCAGTTTCTCAGTAGAAATTCTGTGCCGAGTAAATTCCGTTCGCCCCCAGAACCCAGACCCCCCCCCCCCCCCCCCCCCCCCCCCCCCACGGTCCCCCTCAGTCACCCGCTGATCCCAGGCCCGCTTCCGCCACAACACCCGCGCGGCGCGAGCTGGAACGTAATCAACAGGGCGGGCATAAGCGCGTCGGAAAAGCGAGGCGGCGCCGTTTGATCGGTCGTCGCTCGGGCGCTGCTTTTTACTTCGAGGCGCGCTCCGTGCACTTGGCACCATGGGTGGGGCTAGGATGCGGTGGAAAAGAGTGAAAATTACAACCATTTATCAATCGAATTTGAAAGTTCCATATTTATTTTTGATTATCTCTCGCTCACTCCAGAGCAGAACTGCTGTGTTAGGTTGCGTCACTGTGTGGCCGTTCAATCTGTTTAACGCTGCCGTTTTGACTTCAATTGGTCATATGACGTTGGTTCTAGACTGTATTTGTAAACAAAACAATCCAAAAATTACGAACGTTTAGCAAAAGGTGTCCATTTCACCATAAAAGAAAAGTAATGATTTAATTCGCCCCGGATTTGTAAAACAACACAATCCATCCCTTAGCCGCTCGCTAGCTCGCGTGAATACGTTGGCAGGCCGATGCTTTTATTTTTGGAAGACACAGGGAATGGAAACTGTATTTTGAATTACGCTTTGGCCGGGCACTTACTTAGCTTCGTAAACAACACAATTCTTCGCCAAGAAACTTTGCCCGGGCTTTCTATGTTCGAAAATTACGCTCGCCGCACGCCATGTTTGATGGATTGGCGAATTACTAATTAGGCTTGAAAATAAACCAACTAAAATCGTTTATGACGCAATAAGCATGTTTAAAACGAATATCATAACAAATTAGATATATATTGAATAAAATCGATTTTGCGTGAATAGGCTGGCAGGACGTTGTTTCGCCGTTAGATTTATCTTGAAAGAAACAAAGAATGCCAACTATATTTGAGTTACGCAATTGACTGGGCGCTTGGCAAAAGCTTTTAAGGTAAGCATTTTTGTTGAGCTTAAGGCCAAAGGGAATCGGCACTACTTGTTTTCAAGCGCCCAGGCGCACAGGATAAATGAAACAGGTTGTTTGTGAGATGTGGATAGGAAAGACTTTCCAAATTGGAAAGCAACGAGCCGATCAAGGCTGTACTGCAATGCCAAGTCGACCGGTGAAAACGGGGCGGCAAGCCGAACCCACGCTTTCTCGTTTCAAAAATCAAATTAATACAAGAGTGGGGGAGTACCCCACAATTCAGGTATTAATCTGAATAGAACAGTTTTTTTTTTTCTGAGAATGCTTTTATTGGCACGATCGCCAGTAATCTGGCCTCCCCCACGCAGGGGGGCAATAACAGTATTTAAATATAAATACAAATAAGAATTTAACCTAAATAGAAAATATATCAACATTTGTGAGAAACATGTTAATATGAAAGAAAATCGCAATGGCTAATCGAACTGAGCCGGCCCTTCAAAGAAATGGAAAATTATGAAAGGAAAAAGAATTAGGCTCAGGCGGCACGCGCGCCCTCTCGCGGATGAGCAAATTATTAAATTAATACTCATCGACGCGAGAGTCGGCCATCCGCCTGGCAAACACATAATATAAAATTAATGTGTGAAGGGCCGGCTATCCCAGCGGTGGGTTCGAAAAAAAATTATACGCTGCGCTGAATATTACATACCGCCCGCCTCTCTTATTACTTATTATCCATATGTGTAAATATTGCTAATAATCAAAAAAGGAACTATGAGTGAGAATAGGTGAGAACTTGTAACTGCAAATTAAAAATTGAATAATGTAAGCGGGCGGCAAACTAAATAATTATAAAATGGATCTAAGTGTGTCAATGCCCACCGCTGGGCGTGAATTTGTGGTGGCAAGTGGGGGGAGGGGAGATAAAAAACAATCACACAATTTTGAGCCACAGGATAAGTGGACTTATTTTGTGAAAAGATTTCACACCACGAGGAGCCACTAGTGGGTTCTACTCGGGTTAGGCCAATTGAATTATAATATCAAACACTCAACAAATTTAACATTCATACTGCCCATCCCAATCATGTCCTAAGACGGTCGGGTACATGCCACAGATGGACCGCGCCACACCGGCGCAACCCATCGTCGGCACATACCCGGTATTTCCTATTAAATAAATACTGATTGGGGGGCAACTCAATCACACAAGAGGGGAAGAAGAAAGGAAAGATAGAAAAGAAGACAGTGCTGGAAAAGAGGGTGAAGTTAATTAGCCAACACTGTCAGGGAGTCCACACCAGGCCCTCCAGACACGATGGGAACCCCGAATGGAGTTCCTGACGCAGTTACGGGAGACCTGAGTTGCGGCCGCGCCGGTCACACCCAAAGCACGAAGAGCAGTCTGGTTCCCCACGGCATAACTGCCGAGGGAACCAACCACGAAGGCGTGGAACTCCACCACCTTGCCAGAGGCATGGGTGATGGAGCGGCATAACTCTTCGTACTTGGAGTGCTTCCGACGGGCCGCATCATCCATGGCGGTCTCACCGTTGTCGAAGGGGCACACCACATCGATCACAACGACCCGATTCGTTCCCGATTCCTCGAGAACCAAGTCGGGCCGCAGGATCTCAGCTGTTCTACTGGTATGCTCTCGACAAACTACGTCGACATCGCATCTAGAGAACCTGGTTGGGGGCAGATGGGCTAAGATCTCCCCTTGCACCGAATCATGCCGCTCCTTGATGATAGACATCACAGGAAGGCAATGGTTCAGAACATGGGGGAGAGTCTCGTTTGCGTAACCGCACTTGCTTTACAAGTCACGCGCGGTTCCGCATAGCCGGAAAAAAACCGTCTACGAACGGATCGTAGAGGCAGAAGATTCAATCGAGCTTTCAATACCCACGAGATCTCAAACTGAGCGAGAGAAACAGAGGTGGAGAGGAAGTGGTTTGAGCACCCGAACCGGGAATGGCAAGAAACTGTCTTTCCCTGGTCCCGGAGCCCACCCCACCGCCTCAGCCAGCGGGTATTACATACATGATGCAACATCCGCGTAAATTTCTTGGTGCTCTCTATCAGGAGATCGTTCATGGTGACAGTGAAATTCCCCTCGGAGGAGACGGCCCAGCGAAGGCCCATTCGGCGACTCATCGGGCGCAATTGCGCCCACAAGTCACCGTATGCGCCAATGCGTCGTCCGTCTGGCTCAGAGGAGTTTTCACGATTGAGAAACTCGATTGTCAGGGCCTGCGTCGCCTCCGAAACGTGGTAAAACTTCGCCACAACCTCGCTCAGCCGGGCGCGGGCAACCGAACGGACCTTAGAGTCGGGGGAGTTCAAAGATTTGAACGCCTGGGTAGCCCGAAAGATGTCCGCCTCGCGGGCAAGATTCGGGACACCCAGACCCCCGACCGCAGCCGTCGAATGAAAAAAGGGCTGACAGGTCCGGTCTGGTAACCGGAATGCGGTTCTCAACAAACTACGGATGCCCGCGTCCAGCCGCTCGAGGTCACGACGACGAAAATACCTAATTCGGAACTGAAAGAAGAGCTTCGGTAAAAACGAATCTCTTCAATGCAAGCAACTTCTGGAACGGGCTGAGCTCGGAAGAAAAAAGCCTCCGACAAAATAAAAGGATATGATCAAGAAACTCAGCACGCCCGACGATCCGGTATCCCATGCTCTTGCCCAGGTACCTCCAGAAGTCGTCCCGGCCAAGTACTGCGACTTCCTCTCCATTTAACTGGAAAGATTCACAGTCCACGACCATCGCGCCATCAAGATGCTCCAAGGCAAGAACACGGCATTTTGAAGGTTTGAACTCCATTCCGGACCATCGCGCAAACTCATCACAAATAGTGAGCTGCGCCTGAAGTTGCGTGCGGGACGACGCACACAATGCAGAATCATCTGCATAGCCCTGTCCGCTGACCGACACATCCGGCGCACAACGGAACCGGTAACCGGCACCCGGGAGGCTCTTGACACCGCGGAGGAGGACTTCAATCACCATATTGAACGTGATCGCGGACAACGGGCACCCTTGACGAACTCCTCTGCCTGCAGGAATTGGAGCCGTACAGCCATTCGTGGTACGAATGGTAAAGGTGTTGTCCCGATAAATATCCGAGATCACCTCCAACATGTACTCCGGTGCGCCAAAATGTCCCAGGACTTCGAGAATGGCTCCATGCCTAACCGACCCGAAAGCATTGCGGATGTCAAGCCACGCCACGTATAGGTTACGCTTATGTTTCTTGGCATCCGCAATGACCGAGTCGAGCATGAAGACATGCTCGAAGACGCCTTCGGAAGGAACAAAACCCTTCTGCTCTGGGGAGATTACGCCCCCCCTGGCGGCCCAGCTCTGAAGACGACGAGCGATCACGGCTGCATAGATCTTATACAGCGTGCGGCATATGGCGATGGGTCTCCAGTTCCCGACGTCATTCATGTCGCCCTCCGGGTCCTTTAATATAAGGGTTATCCGGGAGGTGCGCCACGAATTTAAAATGCGTCGAGAACGCCTACAGATTTCGAAAAGCCTGGCGAGGATTTCTCCTCTTGAATCCAAGCTCTTCCAAAACCCGTAGGTGAGCCCATCTTGGCCTGGGGATGTACCAGTTTTTAAATCCCTCAGTACCGCGCAGACTTCAGCCACACTGATCGCCACGTCCTCTTCTACCAGCACGTCTCCGTGCCGGTAAGCGCTCTGGGACATCCACGAAGGCATAAACCAGTCGCCGGTTCCATGGGGCGCCGAATCAGCACGATATTTCTCCTCTAAAATCGAGGGTGAAATAGCGCACCGCGGACTGCCAGCGGAATCCTCGATGATCGACCGGACCGTGCTTTTCTGATTTCTCCAGAAAGCCGCCCTCAACTGAGGACCTGACCCGGGCCGATATCCCCGCTCACCATTTACCTGGTTAGTTTTAGCCCGTATTTGGGCTGAACGAGAATATCGACTTGGGGGTCGGCGTGCCGGCCTCTGGGAGTCAGATGCACGGTCAGACCAGAGTTCAAACTGTTCCTCAAGGTGACTGAAAGCCTTGTCCACAGGGGACATTGAGGCTGATTCATCCACCAAGCGGGACAGCTTTTGGCGCAGCTCCTCCAGATCCAGTAGATCCAGAGTAGCCGCGTCCTCCAGAGGAGAAGAACTCTGGCGATCATCTAATGCGGAAGTTGAGCCCTGATTAGTCGATATGGGTAGGGGCGGGGGAGTGGATGAACGAAAACAAATTGCATCCACTAAAGGGTCGGGAGTTGGGGATGCCTCGGGCTCCGTCTCGACTCCAGTAATATGCGGAGTCGAATCAGAGACCGCAGCCTCGACAGTTTCAGGGCTCGTGTGACCTAGCCGGTCGGGAGCTCGGTCAGAAGGACCGGGACTCCCCACCGACTGCTCGACTCCAATTGCCCGCTCAGGCATGCGGGGCGGAGAAACAGCTCTAAAGGAGAGGACAGGATCAGGTTCGGGTCGGGGGTCAGTTTCATCCCGTGCCGTGCGCAGCCATGCCAGCAGGGAGGCCTTTTCGGGCTCCCTATTGACATAGCGGCGCACGGACCTGCCAGCGCGCTTCTGCGGAAACTCCTTAATTTGAGGTCGGGTCTGACCAAGAGGGGGTGTTTTAACGGCCATGGGTAGGGGGAGAGGTTTTGTTTTACGGGGGGGAGGTTCCGGTGTCGCCAAGTCCCGGGGCTCACGACGGGGCGAATCGGGTGAAGAAGAAGAGGAATAGAAAGTGACAGATTTCTTTTTATGAAAAATTTTTGGAGGAAGGATAGCGTTCCGAATTCGAGTTGAATATCTGTTTATGGGGGTTTTTAAAAATTGGGAGATAGAAGACGCCGGTTTAGGTAAGGAAAGAAGGGTGGAGGGAACAGGTGGAGGGGAGCCTGGAAAAGAAGTGGCGGCTGAAGAGATAGAGTTGTCGGAAGCAGATTGTTCCTGGATTGGAGAAAGAGAAGAGCTAGAGTTAAAAGATCCCGATTCGGCCGACGACAGCCCCAAGAGGGGGACTGGCGACAACCGGGGAGGGGTACGTTGTCCAGGTTGCTCGAGGGGCGAGAGGGGGCGCGCCGGGCGACAAGGTATCCAGTGAGCTTTTACTTGGACTAAGTCCTTTTGATCTTGCTGTTTCCACTGGAGACACTTGCCGCACACCGGCTCTAAAGAGAGTTGGTAGCGTGGGAGCCGGTGCACATTAAGTAAATGTCGAAACAGGGAACGAAGTTCACTGTACCGGCGCGCCCCCTCTCGCGGCACTCGAGCAATGGACAAAGGTAGTCTGTTATGCTACCATTATAGGTAACAGGGACAGGGGTTTTGGCCATATTCGTAGGAGTTTCCACTAAAAACGCACTGTCAGTGGGAATCACTTTACCTCTATGAGTACGCCTATAGTGGAGTTTTGCCTGAGCAAGCGAATTAAAATCGAGAGAGCAAGTCGGGCAAACCATCCGTGGTCGAGCTTTCATTGGCCCCTTGCACCGGCGTAAATGACAGGCCAAATTATGGGGGGAGTCCGAATTATATTTCTTGCATTTGTTGCAAGAAAATTTGATAATACCAATTCGCCGGTGCTTTAAATTCCAATGTTTTAGGAGAAGGGTAGGGGAGGAGAATTTAGAGCCACATTTATCTATGGGACAACGATAGTCCACCACGGAAGGCCCACCTGCTGGGATTATGGCAAAGGGAGCTTGGTTATGAAATTGTCCACTTGCCATGTCCGGACCAGATGAAATTATAAGGAAAATTAGAATAAATAAATGGCTTCGGTCAAGCGTGATCGCGCCTAGCTAACTAAATATATGTACTACTTAATTGCCTTGCGGCAAAGAGTCCAAGCGCTATAGCGCTTTAAAACAAACAAAAACAAAACAAGAATGTCCAGAGCTCAAAGTGAACTCTCCTGACTACTGAGGGCTTGCGCCGACTGCACTGACTAAGTTTAAGCGATCTTTAGGTCTTGACAGGCGTCGACGCTGGGGCAAGATAGCAGCTCCCACGTTGTGCTCACTCAGTAGCCGGATTGCACTGCGTCGTCAGGGGCAAGGCGTGGTGTTTCGTCCTTTTGTCCTTGAGTAGGTGAGGCCCCTGACACGCAAGTCTTTCACTTTGAGCTCGGCGTCTTCACTCCCTGGATTGACGATGATATGGTTGAAACCGCCGGCGACAGCTGCTGAGTGTATTCCTCGATTGAATTGGAAGTTAAAATGCAATATCCCAGCAGCTGTGTTGTTCAGATAGTATTGAAGGCCGGCGGTTAATCCAGGGAGACTTGTCTTCTTTCTTCAGCCCAGCTACGGCGCTATCGCGGTGTAAATACTGGTCGCACGTAGCTGGCCGGTGTTGTTGAATGGATGTCGGAGACGGATGGTATACTCGACGACAGTTCGGAGCGGTGTTGATGCTCAACGAATAGTAGATATTTTGGTCGGAGATGATTGAATTCTCGACGACTGTAGCTTGTCGGAGCTAGATGTTGTGGCTCGACGACTGGCGGTAAAAGTTTTCTGATGATTGAAGTTGAATCTATTCCAACGTTCCAGTTGCTATTTAAGTTGAATCTGTAGTCCAAATAATCCAGTTGCTATATAAGTTAGTTAATCCAGTATTGATATCTCCTTGCAGTATAATCCGGTAATAAATCGAGTATTGAGGTATATAAATCCGATGTGTCATCAGGAAAACTAGCAGCAACTACACTTGATCTTAGCCAAAAGGCCGAGAAGCGATGACGTAAAAGCACCCCAACCCCCCATTTAAGAGCCCAAAAAAATCTCCTACTTCTGGTACACATAAAGAACATCTTCGACCATGCGTTTGTGACGTTATTTTTTTCTTTTCAAGTAACTAGCGTCGCTTTACCTTTGCTTTGTTTTGCCTATCTCACTGCCACGTACAATCCTTTCACATCGCAGTAACATCACCTCCTCACACCCCAACAATACCCAATGATGCTCGAATGCCCTCGTGGGCTAGTGTGCAAAGCGCGCCTAGAAGTTAAAAGTGCGTGCGCCGCTCGCTTTACCACGCGCTTACACCTGTCGTGTGTGCGACGTTCGAGTTCGTGCTAGCGGTGAACGGGTCTGAAAATAAATTAAATCAGTGGGTGGCGTATTGGGGAGGAGGTAAGGGGATGTTCGCGGCGAACGGAATTCGCTTAGCTCAGTATTTTTATATTCGAAATTAATTTACTTGGCACAGAATATTTCTATTCGAACTCGGCTAAGTTTTAGTCGTTTTCTAGATGACATTTGAATGCAAAAATTTGGTAATATGTGTACCCTGTTGTATATGTTTTTTTGGGCAGTGTTCTATTTTATTTTCACAAAAAATAGAGAACCCGGGCAGAGTCTCCTGGCGAGCGGTTGAAGAATTGTGTTGTTTACAGAATAGGGCGGAGCAATCCATCAATAATGTTTTTTTTCTTGATGGAAAAAAACACGCTTACTTGCAAATTCGATTGATAAACGATTGTAATTACAACATTGCTTTGTTTACAAATAGAATTTGGAGCCAAAATCATAACAAAGCAACAACGCTGATTCTGTAAAGCATGGGTGCCGATCGAGCGCCCCATAGCGGCGCTGACTATCACAGTAATGTCAGATCTGATCGAGGCATGAGAAACGACGACCAAGAAAAAAAAAAAAAAAATTCCACGCAAATTTGAATGAATACTTGATAGAGAATGTCTGATATTTGTTGAAGGATATTTTTGAAATTCGTGTAGTGGGATCGAATTATTGGAATCCGTGCACCCGACTGCTCCCACCCTGGTACATTTACGCAAAGGAAGCAAGAAGACAAGATTATGTTCTGGCAAAAATAAGAATTCGAGTCGATTTTACTCGCACAGTGGATGGACGATGTACGTACGAAAAAAGCCCGAGCCCGGGTAAGGCGACGGGGACATGACGGGCGCAGCCCGGGGACATCCACTTTGCTCCACTGCGTATAAATTCGAGCCACGGCTCAGAAACTTACCTTAATACAACCAAATACTCCAATAGCTTAAAACCGGCCATATCCGGGGTTTATATACCAAGCCGGATACCCAAGACGTCCGAAAATTTTTTTTTTGTTCAAAACCTACCAATTTTTTCGCACTTAAAATGTTAAAAACCATCAAAAATATGACTAAAACTCTACCAGTTTCTCAGTAGAAATTCTGTGCCGAGTAAATTCCGTTCGCCCCCAGAACCCAGACCCCCCCCCCCCCCCCCCCCCCCCCCCACGGTCCCCCTCAGTCACCCGCTGATCCCAGGCCCGCTTCCGCCACAACACCCGCGCGGCGCGAGCTGGAACGTAATCAACAGGGCGGGCATAAGCGCGTCGGAAAAGCGAGGCGGCGCCGTTTGATCGGTCGTCGCTCGGGCGCTGCTTTTTACTTCGAGGCGCGCTCCGTGCACTTGGCACCATGGGTGGGGCTAGGATGCGGTGGAAAAGAGTGAAAATTACAACCATTTATCAATCGAATTTGAAAGTTCCATATTTATTTTTGATTATCTCTCGCTCACTCCAGAGCAGAACTGCTGTGTTAGGTTGCGTCACTGTGTGGCCGTTCAATCTGTTTAACGCTGCCGTTTTGACTTCAATTGGTCATATGACGTTGGTTCTAGACTGTATTTGTAAACAAAACAATCCAAAAATTACGAACGTTTAGCAAAAGGTGTCCATTTCACCATAAAAGAAAAGTAATGATTTAATTCGCCCCGGATTTGTAAAACAACACAATCCATCCCTTAGCCGCTCGCTAGCTCGCGTGAATACGTTGGCAGGCCGATGCTTTTTTATTTTTGGAAGACACAGGGAATGGAAACTGTATTTTGAATTACGCTTTGGCCGGGCACTTACTTAGCTTCGTAAACAACACAATTCTTCGCCAAGAAACTTTGCCCGGGCTTTCTATGTTCGAAAATTACGCTCGCCGCACGCCATGTTTGATGGATTGGCGAATTACTAATTAGGCTTGAAAATAAACCAACTAAATCGTTTATGACGCAATAAGCATGTTTAAAACGAATATCATAACAAATTAGATATATATTGAATAAAATCGATTTTGCGTGAATAGGCTGGCAGGACGTTGTTTCGCCGTTAGATTTATCTTGAAAGAAACAAAGAATGCCAACTATATTTGAGTTACGCAATTGACTGGGCGCTTGGCAAAAGCTTTTAAGGTAAGCATTTTTGTTGAGCTTAAGGCCAAAGGGAATCGGCACTACTTGTTTTCAAGCGCCCAGGCGCACAGGATAAATGAAACAGGTTGTTTGTGAGATGTGGATAGGAAAGACTTTCCAAATTGGAAAGCAACGAGCCGATCAAGGCTGTACTGCAATGCCAAGTCGACCGGTGAAAAAAACGGGGCGGCAAGCCGAACCCACGCTTTCTCGTTTCAAAAATCAAATTAATACAAGAGTGGGGGAGTACCCCACAATTCAGGTATTAATCTGAATAGAACAGTTACTACACTTGATCTTAGCCAAAAGGCCGAGAAGCGATGACGTAAAAGCACCCCAACCCCCCATTTAAGAGCCCAAAAAAATCTCCTACTTCTGGTACACATAAAGAACATCTTCGACCATGCGTTTGTGACGTTATTTTTTTCTTTTCAAGTAACTAGCGTCGCTTTACCTTTGCTTTGTTTTTTTGCCTATCTCACTGCCACGTACAATCCTTTCACATCGCAGTAACATCACCTCCTCACACCCAACAATACCCAATGATGCTCGAATGCCCTCGTGGGCTAGTGTGCAAAGCGCGCCTAGAAGTTAAAAGTGCGTGCGCCGCTCGCTTTACCACGCGCTTACACCTGTCGTGTGTGCGACGTTCGAGTTCGTGCTAGCGGTGAACGGGTCTGAAAATAAATTAAATCAGTGGGTGGCGTATTGGGGAGGAGGTAAGGGGATGTTCGCGGCGAACGGAATTCGCTTAGCTCAGTATTTTTATATTCGAAATTAATTTACTTGGCACAGAATATTTCTATTCGAACTCGGCTAAGTTTTAGTCGTTTTCTAGATGACATTTGAATGCAAAAATTTGGTAATATGTGTACCCTGTTGTATATGTTTCTTGGGCAGTGTTCTATTTTATTTTCACAAAAAATAGAGAACCCGGGCAGAGTCTCCTGGCGAGCGGTTGAAGAATTGTGTTGTTTACAGAATAGGGCGGAGCAATCCATCAATAATGTTTTTTTTTTTCTTGATGGAAAAAACACGCTTACTTGCAAATTCGATTGATAAACGATTGTAATTACAACATTGCTTTGTTTACAAATAGAATTTGGAGCCAAAATCATAACAAAGCAACAACGCTGATTCTGTAAAGCATGGGTGCCGATCGAGCGCCCCATAGCGGCGCTGACTATCACAGTAATGTCAGATCTGATCGAGGCATGAGAAACGACCAAGAAAAAAAAAAAAAAAATTCCACGCAAATTTGAATGAATACTTGATAGAGAATGTCTGATATTTGTTGAAGGATATTTTTGAAATTCGTGTAGTGGGATCGAATTATTGGAATCCGTGCACCCGACTGCTCCCACCCTGGTACATTTACGCAAAGGAAGCAAGAAGACAAGATTATGTTCTGGCAAAAATAAGAATTCGAGTCGATTTTACTCGCACAGTGGATGGACGATGTACGTACGAAAAAAGCCCGAGCCCGGGTAAGGCGACGGGGACATGACGGGCGCAGCCCGGGGACATCCACTTTGCTCCACTGCGTATAAATTCGAGCCACGGCTCAGAAACTTACCTTAATACAACCAAATACTCCAATAGCTTAAAACCGGCCATATCCGGGGTTTATATACCAAGCCGGATACCCAAGACGTCCGAAAATTTTTTTTTTGTTCAAAACCTACCAATTTTTTCGCACTTAAAATGTTAAAAACCATCAAAAATATGACTAAAACTCTACCAGTTTCTCAGTAGAAATTCTGTGCCGAGTAAATTCCGTTCGCCCCCAGAACCCAGACCCCCCCCCCCCTCCCCCCACCCCACGGTCCCCCTCAGTCACCCGCTGATCCCAGGCCCGCTTCCGCCACAACACCCGCGCGGCGCGAGCTGGAACGTAATCAACAGGGCGGGCATAAGCGCGTCGGAAAAGCGAGGCGGCGCCGTTTGATCGGTCGTCGCTCGGGCGCTGCTTTTTACTTCGAGGCGCGCTCCGTGCACTTGGCACCATGGGTGGGGCTAGGATGCGGTGGAAAAGAGTGAAAATTACAACCATTTATCAATCGAATTTGAAAGTTCCATATTTATTTTTGATTATCTCTCGCTCACTCCAGAGCAGAACTGCTGTGTTAGGTTGCGTCACTGTGTGGCCGTTCAATCTGTTTAACGCTGCCGTTTTTTGACTTCAATTGGTCATATGACGTTGGTTCTAGACTGTATTTGTAAACAAAACAATCCAAAAATTACGAACGTTTAGCAAAAGGTGTCCATTTCACCATAAAAGAAAAGTAATGATTTAATTCGCCCCGGATTTGTAAAACAACACAATCCATCCCTTAGCCGCTCGCTAGCTCGCGTGAATACGTTGGCAGGCCGATGCTTTTATTTTTGGAAGACACAGGGAATGGAAACTGTATTTTGAATTACGCTTTGGCCGGGCACTTACTTAGCTTCGTAAACAACACAATTCTTCGCCAAGAAACTTTGCCCGGGCTTTCTATGTTCGAAAATTACGCTCGCCGCACGCCATGTTTGATGGATTGGCGAATTACTAATTAGGCTTGAAAATAAACCAACTAAAAATCGTTTATGACGCAATAAGCATGTTTAAAAAACGAATATCATAATAACAAATTAGATATATATTGAATAAAATCGATTTTGCGTGAATAGGCTGGCAGGACGTTGTTTCGCCGTTAGATTTATCTTGAAAGAAACAAAGAATGCCAACTATATTTGAGTTACGCAATTGACTGGGCGCTTGGCAAAAGCTTTTAAGGTAAGCATTTTTGTTGAGCTTAAGGCCAAAGGGAATCGGCACTACTTGTTTTCAAGCGCCCAGGCGCACAGGATAAATGAAACAGGTTGTTTGTGAGATGTGGATAGGAAAGACTTTCCAAATTGGAAAGCAACGAGCCGATCAAGGCTGTACTGCAATGCCAAGTCGACCGGTGAAAACGGGGCGGCAAGCCGAACCCACGCTTTCTCGTTTCAAAAATCAAATTAATACAAGAGTGGGGGAGTACCCCACAATTCAGGTATTAATCTGAATAGAACAGTTTTTTTTTCTGGTCTGAGAATGCTTTTATTGGCACGATCGCCAGTAATCTGGCCTCCCCCACGCAGGGGCAATAACAGTATTTAAAAATAAATACAAATAAGAATTTAACCTAAATAGAAAATATATCAACATTTGTGAGAAACATGTTAATATGAAAGAAAATCGCAATGGCTAATCGAACTGAGCCGGCCCTTCAAAGAAATGGAAAATTATGAAAGGAAAAAGAATTAGGCTCAGGCGGCACGCGCGCCCTCTCGCGGATGAGCAAATTATTAAATTAATACTCATCGACGCGAGAGTCGGCCATCCGCCTGGCAAACACATAATATAAAATTAATGTGTGAAGGGCCGGCTATCCCAGCGGTGGGTTCGAAAAAAAAAATTATACGCTGCGCTGAATATTACATACCGCCCGCCTCTCTTATTACTTATTATCCATATGTGTAAATATTGCTAATAATCAAAAAAGGAACTATGAGTGAGAATAGGTGAGAACTTGTAACTGCAAATTAAAAATTGAGTAATGTAAGCGGGCGGCAAACTAAATAATTATAAAATGGATCTAAGTGTGTCAATGCCCACCGCTGGGCGTGAATTTGTGGTGACAAGTGGGGGGGAGGGGAGATAAAAAAACAATCACACAATTTTGAGCCACAGGATAAGTGGACTTATTTTTGTGAAAAGATTTCACACCACGAGGAGCCACTAGTGGGTTCTACTCGGGTTAGGCCAATTGAATTATAATATCAAACACTCAACAAATTTAACATTCATACTGCCCATCCCAATCATGTCCTAAGACGGTCGGGTACATGCCACAGATGGACCGCGCCACACCGGCGCAACCCATCGTCGGCACATACCCGGTATTTCCTATTAAATAAATACTGATTGGGGGGCAACTCAATCACACAAGAGGGGAAGAAGAAAGGAAAGATAGAAAAGAAGACAGTGCTGGAAAAGAGGGTGAAGTTAATTAGCCAACACTGTCAGGGAGTCCACACCAGGCCCTCCAGACACGATGGGAACCCCGAATGGAGTTCCTGACGCAGTTACGGGAGACCTGAGTTGCGGCCGCGCCGGTCACACCCAAAGCACGAAGAGCAGTCTGGTTCCCCACGGCATAACTGCCGAGGGAACCAACCACGAAGGCGTGGAACTCCACCACCTTGCCAGAGGCATGGGTGATGGAGCGGCATAACTCTTCGTACTTGGAGTGCTTCCGACGGGCCGCATCATCCATGGCGGTCTCACCGTTGTCGAAGGGGCACACCACATCGATCACAACGACCCGATTCGTTCCCGATTCCTCGAGAACCAAGTCGGGCCGCAGGATCTCAGCTGTTCTACTGGTATGCTCTCGACAAACTACGTCGACATCGCATCTAGAGAACCTGGTTGGGGGCAGATGGGCTAAGATCTCCCCTTGCACCGAATCATGCCGCTCCTTGATGATAGACATCACAGGAAGGCAATGGTTCAGAACATGGGGGAGAGTCTCGTTTGCGTAACCGCACTTGCTACAAGTCACGCGCGGTTCCGCATAGCCGGAAAACCGTCTACGAACGAAACATCGTAGAGGCAGAAGATTCAATCGAGCTTTCAATACCCACGAGATCTCAAACTGAGCGAGAGAAACAGAGGTGGAGAGGAAGTGGTTTGAGCACCCGAACCGGGAATGGCAAGAAACTGTCTTTCCCTGGTCCCGGAGCCCACCCCACCGCCTCAGCCAGCGGGTATTACATACATGATGCAACATCCGCGTAAATTTCTTGGTGCTCTCTATCAGGAGATCGTTCATGGTGACAGTGAAATTCCCCTCGGAGGAGACGGCCCAGCGAAGGCCCATTCGGCGACTCATCGGGCGCAATTGCGCCCACAAGTCACCGTATGCGCCAATGCGTCGTCCGTCTGGCTCAGAGGAGTTTTCACGATTGAGAAACTCGATTGTCAGGGCCTGCGTCGCCTCCGAAACGTGGTAAAACTTCGCCACAACCTCGCTCAGCCGGGCGCGGGCAACCGAACGGACCTTAGAGTCGGGGGAGTTCAAAGATTTGAACGCCTGGGTAGCCCGAAAGATGTCCGCCTCGCGGGCAAGATTCGGGACACCCAGACCCCCGACCGCAGCCGTCGAATGAAAAAAAAAGGGCTGACAGGTCCGGTCTGGTAACCGGAATGCGGTTCTCAACAAACTACGGATGCCCGCGTCCAGCCGCTCGAGGTCACGACGACGAAAATACCTAATTCGGAACTGAAAGAAGAGCTTCGGTAAAACGAATCTCTTCAATGCAAGCAACTTCTGGAACGGGCTGAGCTCGGAAGAAAAAAGCCTCCGACAAAATAAAAGGATATGATCAAGAAACTCAGCACGCCCGACGATCCGGTATCCCATGCTCTTGCCCAGGTACCTCCAGAAGTCGTCCCGGCCAAGTACTGCGACTTCCTCTCCATTTAACTGGAAAGATTCACAGTCCACGACCATCGCGCCATCAAGATGCTCCAAGGCAAGAACACGGCATTTTGAAGGTTTGAACTCCATTCCGGACCATCGCGCAAACTCATCACAAATAGTGAGCTGCGCCTGAAGTTGCGTGCGGGACGACGCACACAATGCAGAATCATCTGCATAGCCCTGTCCGCTGACCGACACATCCGGCGCACAACGGAACCGGTAACCGGCACCCGGGAGGCTCTTGACACCGCGGAGGAGGACTTCAATCACCATATTGAACGTGATCGCGGACAACGGGCACCCTTGACGAACTCCTCTGCCTGCAGGAATTGGAGCCGTACAGCCATTCGTGGTACGAATGGTAAAGGTGTTGTCCCGATAAATATCCGAGATCACCTCCAACATGTACTCCGGTGCGCCAAAATGTCCCAGGACTTCGAGAATGGCTCCATGCCTAACCGACCCGAAAGCATTGCGGATGTCAAGCCACGCCACGTATAAGGTTACGCTTATGTTTCTTGGCATCCGCAATGACCGAGTCGAGCATGAAGACATGCTCGAAGACGCCTTCGGAAGGAACAAAACCCTTCTGCTCTGGGGAGATTACGCCCCCCCTGGCGGCCCAGCTCTGAAGACGACGAGCGATCACGGCTGCATAGATCTTATACAGCGTGCGGCATATGGCGATGGGTCTCCAGTTCCCGACGTCATTCATGTCGCCCTCCGGGTCCTTTAATATAAGGGTTATCCGGGAGGTGCGCCACGAATTTAAAATGCGTCGAGAACGCCTACAGATTTCGAAAAGCCTGGCGAGGATTTCTCCTCTTGAATCCAAGCTCTTCCAAAACCCGTAGGTGAGCCCATCTTGGCCTGGGGATGTACCAGTTTTTAAATCCCTCAGTACCGCGCAGACTTCAGCCACACTGATCGCCACGTCCTCTCTTCTACCAGCACGTCTCCGTGCCGGTAAGCGCTCTGGGACATCCACGAAGGCATAAACCAGTCGCCGGTTCCATGGGGCGTCGAATCAGCACGATATTTCTCCTCTAAAATCGAGGGTGAAATAGCGCACCGCGGACTGCCAGCGGAATCCTCGATGATCGACCGGACCGTGCTTTTTCTGATTTCTCCAGAAAGCCGCCCTCAACTGAGGACCTGACCCGGGCCGATATCCCCGCTCACCATTTACCTGGTTAGTTTTAGCCCGTATTTGGGCTGAACGAGAATATCGACTTGGGGGTCGGCGTGCCGGCCTCTGGGAGTCAGATGCACGGTCAGACCAGAGTTCAAACTGTTCCTCAAGGTGACTGAAAGCCTTGTCCACAGGGGACATTGAGGCTGATTCATCCACCAAGCGGGACAGCTTTTGGCGCAGCTCCTCCAGATCCAGTAGATCCAGAGTAGCCGCGTCCTCCAGAGGAGAAGAACTCTGGCGATCATCTAATGCGGAAGTTGAGCCCTGATTAGTCGATATGGGTAGGGGCGGGGGAGTGGATGAACGAAAACAAATTGCATCCACTAAAGGGTCGGGAGTTGGGGATGCCTCGGGCTCCGTCTCGACTCCAGTAATATGCGGAGTCGAATCAGAGACCGCAGCTTCGACAGTTTCAGGGCTCGTGTGACCTAGCCGGTCGGGAGCTCGGTCAGAAGGACCGGGACTCCCCACCGACTCCTCGACTCCAATTGCCCGCTCAGGCATGCGGGGCGGGGAAACAGCTCTAAAGGAGAGGACAGGATCAGGTTCGGGTCGGGGGTCAGTTTCATCCCGTGCCGTGCGCAGCCATGCCAGCAGGGAGGCCTTTTCGGGCTCCCTATTGACATAGCGGCGCACGGACCTGCCAGCGCGCTTCTGCGGAAACTCCTTAATTTGAGGTCGGGTCTGACCAAGAGGGGGTGTTTTAACGGCCATGGGTAGGGGGAGAGGTTTTGTTTTTTACGGGGGGGGGAGGTTCCGGTGTCGCCAAGTCCCGGGGCTCACGACGGGGCGAATCGGGTGAAGAAGAAGAGGAATAGAAAGTGACAGATTTCTTTTTATGAAAAATTTTTGGAGGAAGGATAGCGTTCCGAATTCGAGTTGAATATCTGTTTATGGGGGTTTTTAAAAATTGGGAGATAGAAGACGCCGGTTTAGGTAAGGAAAGAAGGGTGGAGGGAACAGGTGGAGGGGAGCCTGGAAAAGAAGTGGCGGCTGAAGAGATAGAGTTGTCGGAAGCAGATTGTTCCTGGATTGGAGAAAGAGAAGAGCTAGAGTTAAAAGATCCCGATTCGGCCGACGACAGCCCCAAGAGGGGGACTGGCGACAACCGGGGAGGGGTACGTTGTCCAGGTTGCTCGAGGGGCGAGAGGGGGCGCGCCGGGCGACAAGGTATCCAGTGAGCTTTTACTTGGACTAAGTCCTTTTGATCTTGCTGTTTCCACTGGAGACACTTGCCGCACACCGGCTCTAAAGAGAGTTGGTAGCGTGGGAGCCGGTGCACATTAAGTAAATGTCGAAACAGGGAACGAAGTTCACTGTACCGGCGCGCCCTCTCGCGGCACTCGAGCAATGGACAAAGGTAGTCTGTTATGCTACCATTATAGGTAACAGGGACAGGGGTTTTGGCCATATTCGTAGGAGTTTCCACTAAAAACGCACTGTCAGTGGGAATCACTTTACCTCTATGAGTACGCGCCTATAGTGGAGTTTTGCCTGAGCAAGCGAATTAAAATCGAGAGAGCAAGTCGGGCAAACCATCCGTGGTCGAGCTTTCATTGGCCCCTTGCACCGGCGTAAATGACAGGCCAAATTATGGGGGGAGTCCGAATTATATTTCTTGCATTTGTTGCAAGAAAATTTGATAATACCAATTCGCCGGTGCTTTAAATTCCAATGTTTTAGGAGAAGGGTAGGGGAGGAGAATTTAGAGCCACATTTATCTATGGGACAACGATAGTCCACCACGGAAGGCCCACCTGCTGGGATTATGGCAAAGGGAGCTTGGTTATGAAATTGTCCACTTGCCATGTCCGGACCAGATGAATTATAAGAAAAATTAGAATAAATAAATGGCTTCGGTCAAGCGTGATCGCGCCTAGCTAACTAAATATATATACTACTTAATTGCCTTGCGGCAAGAGTCCAAGCGCTATAGCGCTTTAACACAACAAAAACAAAACAAGAATGTCCAGAGCTCAAAGTGAACTCTCCTGACTACTGAGGGCTTGCGCCGACTGCACTGACTAAGTATAAGCGATCTTTAGGTCTTGACAGGCGTCGACGCTGGGGCAAGATAGCAGCTCCCACGTTGTGCTCACTCAGTAGCCGGATTGCACTGCGTCGTCAGGGGCAAGGCGTGGTGTTTCGTCCTTTTGTCCTTGAGTAGGTGAGGCCCCTGACACGCAAGTCTTTCACTTTGAGCTCGGCGTCTTCACTCCCTGGATTGACGATGATATGGTTGAAACCGCCGGCGACAGCTGCTGAGTGTATTCCTCGATTGAATTGGAAGTTAAAATGCAATATCCCAGCAGCTGTGTTGTTCAGATAGTATTGAAGGCCGGCGGTTAATCCAGGGAGACTTGTCTTCTTTCTTCAGCCAGCTACGGCGCTATCGGTGGTGTAAATACTGGTCGCACGTAGCTGGCCGGGTGTTGTTGAATGGATGTCGGAGACGGATGGTATACTCGACGACAGTTCGGAGCGGTGTTGATGCTCAACGAATAGTAGATATTTTGGTCGGAGATGATTGAATTCTCGACGACTGTAGCTTGTCGGAGCTAGATGTTGTGGCTCGACGACTGGCGGTAAAAGTTTTCTGATGATTGAAGTTGAATCTGTAGTCCAAAGTTGCTATTTAAGTTGAATCTGTAGTCCAAATAATCCAGTATTGATTATCTCCTATGCATATCTCCTTGCTGTAAATCCGGTAATAAATTGAGTTTTGAGGTATATAAATCCGATGTGTCATCAGAGAAAACTAGCAGCAACTACACTTGATCTTAGCCAAAAGGCCGAGAAGCGATGACGTAAAAAAGCACCCCAAAAGCACCCCCCCCCATTTAAGAGCCCAAAAAAATCTCCTACTTCTGGTACACATAAAGAACATCTTCGACCATGCGTTTGTGACGTTATTTTTTTCTTTTTTCAAGTAACTAGCGTTCGCTTTACCTTTTGCTTTGTTTTGCCTATCTCACTGCCACGTACAATCCTTTCACATCGCAGTAACATCACCTCCTCACACCCAACAATACCCAATGATGCTCGAATGCCCTCGTGGGCTAGTGTGCAAAGCGCGCCTAGAAGTTAAAAGTGCGTGCGCCGCTCGCTTTACCACGCGCTTACACCTGTCGTGTGTGCGACGTTCGAGTTCGTGCTAGCGGTGAACGGGTCTGAAAATAAATTAAATCAGTGGGTGGCGTATTGGGGAGGAGGTAAGGGGATGTTCGCGGCGAACGGAATTCGCTTAGCTCAGTATTTTTATATTCGAAATTAATTTACTTGGCACAGAATATTTCTATTCGAACTCGGCTAAGTTTTAGTCGTTTTCTAGATGACATTTGAATGCAAAAATTTGGTAATATGTGTACCCTGTTGTATATGTTTCTTGGGCAGTGTTCTATTTTATTTTCACAAAAAATAGAGAACCCGGGCAGAGTCTCCTGGCGAGCGGTTGAAGAATTGTGTTGTTTTACAGAATAGGGCGGAGCAATCCATCAATAATGTTTTTTTTTTTGATTGATGGAAAAAACACGCTTACTTGCAAATTCGATTGATAAACGATTGTAATTACAACATTGCTTTGTTTACAAATAGAATTTGGAGCCAAAATCATAACAAAGCAACAACGCTGATTCTGTAAAGCATGGGTGCCGATCGAGCGCCCCATAGCGGCGCTGACTATCACAGTAATGTCAGATCTGATCGAGGCATGAGAAACGACCAAGAAAAAAAAAAAAAATTCCACGCAAATTTGAATGAATACTTGATAGAGAATGTCTGATATTTGTTGAAGGATATTTTTGAAATTCGTGTAGTGGGATCGAATTATTGGAATCCGTGCACCCGACTGCTCCCACCCTGGTACATTTACGCAAAGGAAGCAAGAAGACAAGATTATGTTCTGGCAAAAATAAGAATTCGAGTCGATTTTACTCGCACAGTGGATGGACGATGTACGTACGAAAAAAGCCCGAGCCCGGGTAAGGCGACGGGGACATGACGGGCGCAGCCCGGGGACATCCACTTTGCTCCATTGCGTATAAATTCGAGCCATGGCTCAGAAACTTACCTTAATACAACCAAATACTCCAATAGCTTAAAACCGGCCATATCCGGGGTTTATATACCAAGCCGGATACCCAAGACGTCCGAAAATTTTTTTTTTGTTCAAAACCTACCAATTTTTTTTTCGCACTTAAAATGTTAAAAACCATCAAAAATATGACTAAAACTCTACCAGTTTCTCAGTAGAAATTCTGTGCCGAGTAAATTCCGTTCGCCCCCAGAACCCAGACCCCCCCCCCCCCCCCCCCCCCCCACGGTCCCCCTCAGTCACCCGCTGATCCCAGGCCCGCTTCCGCCACAACACCCGCGCGGCGCGAGCTGGAACGTAATCAACAGGGCGGGCATAAGCGCGTCGGAAAAGCGAGGCGGCGCCGTTTTTGATCGGTCGTCGCTCGGGCGCTGCTTTTTACTTCGAGGCGCGCTCCGTGCACTTGGCACCATGGGTGGGGCTAGGATGCGGTGGAAAAGAGTGAAAATTACAACCATTTATCAATCGAATTTGAAAGTTCCATATTTATTTTTGATTATCTCTCGCTCACTCCAGAGCAGAACTGCTGTGTTAGGTTGCGTCACTGTGTGGCCGTTCAATCTGTTTAACGCTGCCGTTTTGACTTCAATTGGTCATATGACGTTGGTTCTAGACTGTATTTGTAAACAAAACAATCCAAAAATTACGAACGTTTAGCAAAAGGTGTCCATTTCACCATAAAAGAAAAGTAATGATTTAATTCGCCCCGGATTTGTAAAACAACACAATCCATCCCTTAGCCGCTCGCTAGCTCGCGTGAATACGTTGGCAGGCCGATGCTTTTATTTTTGGAAGACACAGGGAATGGAAACTGTATTTTGAATTACGCTTTGGCCGGGCACTTACTTAGCTTCGTAAACAACACAAATTCTTCGCCAAGAAACTTTGCCCGGGCTTTCTATGTTCGAAAATTACGCTCGCCGCACGCCATGTTTGATGGATTGGCGAATTACTAATTAGGCTTGAAAATAAACCAACTAAATCGTTTATGACGCAATAAGCATGTTTAAAACGAATATCATAACAAATTAGATATATATTGAATAAAATCGATTTTGCGTGAATAGGCTGGCAGGACGTTGTTTCGCCGTTAGATTTATCTTGAAAGAAACAAAGAATGCCAACTATATTTGAGTTACGCAATTGACTGGGCGCTTGGCAAAAGCTTTTAAGGTAAGCATTTTTGTTGAGCTTAAGGCCAAAGGGAATCGGCACTACTTGTTTTCAAGCGCCCAGGCGCACAGGATAAATGAAACAGGTTGTTTGTGAGATGTGGATAGGAAAGACTTTCCAAATTGGAAAGCAACGAGCCGATCAAGGCTGTACTGCAATGCCAAGTCGACCGGTGAAAACGGGGCGGCAAGCCGAACCCACGCTTTCTCGTTTCAAAAATCAAATTAATACAAGAGTGGGGGAGTACCCCACAATTCAGGTATTAATCTGAATAGAACAGTCTTTTTGGTCTGAGAATGCTTTTATTGGCACGATCGCCAGTAATCTGGCCTCCCCCACGCAGGGGGGCAATAACAGTATTTAAAAATAAATACAAATAAGAATTTAACCTAAATAGAAAATATATCAACATTTGTGAGAAACATGTTAATATGAAAGAAAATCGCAATGGCTAATCGAACTGAGCCGGCCCTTCAAAGAAATGGAAAATTATGAAAGGAAAAAGAATTAGGCTCAGGCGGCACGCGCGCCCTCTCGCGGATGAGCAAATTATTAAATTAATACTCATCGACGCGAGAGTCGGCCATCCGCCTGGCAAACACATAATATAAAATTAATGTGTGAAGGGCCGGCTATCCCAGCGGTGGGTTCGAAAAAAAATTATACGCTGCGCTGAATATTACATACCGCCCGCCTCTCTTATTACTTATTATCCATATGTGTAAATATTGCTAATAATCAAAAAAGGAACTATGAGTGAGAATAGGTGAGAACTTGTAACTGCAAATTAAAAATTGAATAATGTAAGCGGGCGGCAAACTAAATAATTATAAAATGGATCTAAGTGTGTCAATGCCCACCGCTGGGCGTGAATTTGTGGTGGCAAGTGGGGGGAGGGGAGATAAAAAAACAATCACACAATTTTGAGCCACAGGATAAGTGGACTTATTTTGTGAAAAGATTTCACACCACGAGGAGCCACTAGTGGGTTCTACTCGGGTTAGGCCAATTGAATTATAATATCAAACACTCAACAAATTTAACATTCATACTGCCCATCCCAATCATGTCCTAAGACGGTCGGGTACATGCCACAGATGGACCGCGCCACACCGGCGCAACCCATCGTCGGCACATACCCGGTATTTCCTATTAAATAAATACTGATTGGGGGGCAACTCAATCACACAAGAGGGGAAGAAGAAAGGAAAGATAGAAAAGAAGACAGTGCTGGAAAAGAGGGTGAAGTTAATTAGCCAACACTGTCAGGGAGTCCACACCAGGCCCTCCAGACACGATGGGAACCCCGAATGGAGTTCCTGACGCAGTTACGGGAGACCTGAGTTGCGGCCGCGCCGGTCACACCCAAAGCACGAAGAGCAGTCTGGTTCCCCACGGCATAACTGCCGAGGGAACCAACCACGAAGGCGTGGAACTCCACCACCTTGCCAGAGGCATGGGTGATGGAGCGGCATAACTCTTCGTACTTGGAGTGCTTCCGACGGGCCGCATCATCCATGGCGGTCTCACCGTTGTCGAAGGGGCACACCACATCGATCACAACGACCCGATTCGTTCCCGATTCCTCGAGAACCAAGTCGGGCCGCAGGATCTCAGCTGTTCTACTGGTATGCTCTCGACAAACTACGTCGACATCGCATCTAGAGAACCTGGTTGGGGGCAGATGGGCTAAGATCTCCCCTTGCACCGAATCATGCCGCTCCTTGATGATAGACATCACAGGAAGGCAATGGTTCAGAACATGGGGGAGAGTCTCGTTTGCGTAACCGCACTTGCTACAAGTCACGCGCGGTTCCGCATAGCCGGAAAACCGTCTACGAACGGATCGTAGAGGCAGAAGATTCAATCGAGCTTTCAATACCCACGAGATCTCAAACTGAGCGAGAGAAACAGAGGTGGAGAGGAAGTGGTTTGAGCACCCGAACCGGGAATGGCAAGAAACTGTCTTTCCCTGGTCCCGGAGCCCACCCCACCGCCTCAGCCAGCGGGTATTACATACATGATGCAACATCCGCGTAAATTTCTTGGTGCTCTCTATCAGGAGATCGTTCATGGTGACAGTGAAATTCCCCTCGGAGGAGACGGCCCAGCGAAGGCCCATTCGGCGACTCATCGGGCGCAATTGCGCCCACAAGTCACCGTATGCGCCAATGCGTCGTCCGTCTGGCTCAGAGGAGTTTTCACGATTGAGAAACTCGATTGTCAGGGCCTGCGTCGCCTCCGAAACGTGGTAAAACTTCGCCACAACCTCGCTCAGCCGGACGCGGGCAACCGAACGGACCTTAGAGTCGGGGGAGTTCAAGGATTTGAACGCCTGGGTAGCCCGAAAGATGTCCGCCTCGCGGGCAAGATTCGGGACACCCAGACCCCCGACCGCAGCCGTCGAATGAAAAAAGGGCTGACAGGTCCGGTCTGGTAACCGGAATGCGGTTCTCAACAAACTACGGATGCCCGCGTCCAGCCGCTCGAGGTCATGACGACGAAAATACCGAATTCGGAACTGAAAGAAGAGCTTCGGTAAAACGAATCTCTTCAATGCAAGCAACTTCTGGAACGGGCTGAGCTCGGAAGAAAAAAGCCTCCGACAAAATAAAAGGATATGATCAAGAAACTCAGCACGCCCGACGATCCGGTATCCCATGCTCTTGCCCAGGTACCTCCAGAAGTCGTCCCGGCCGAGTACTGCGACTTCCTCTCCATTTAACTGGAAAGATTCACAGTCCACGACCATCGCGCCATCGAGATGCTCCAAGGCAAGAACACGGCATTTTGAAGGTTTGAACTCCATTCCGGACCATCGCGCAAACTCATCACAAATAGTGAGCTGCGCCTGAAGTTGCGTGCGGGACGACGCACACAATGCAGAATCATCTGCATAGCCCTGTCCGCTGACCGACACATCCGGCGCACAACGGAACCGGTAACCGGCACCCGGGAGGCTCTTGACACCGCGGAGGAGGACTTCAATCACCATATTGAACGTGATCGCGGACAACGGGCACCCTTGACGAACTCCTCTGCCCGCAGGAATTGGAGCCGTACAGCCATTCGTGGTACGAATGGTAAAGGTGTTGTCCCGATAAATATCCGAGATCACCTCCAACATGTACTCCGGTGCGCCAAAATGTCCCAGGACTTCGAGAATGGCTCCATGCCTAACCGACCCGAAAGCATTGCGGATGTCAAGCCACGCCACGTATAGGTTACGCTTATGTTTCTTGGCATCCGCAATGACCGAGTCGAGCATGAAGACATGCTCGAAGACGCCTTCGGAAGGAACAAAACCCTTCTGCTCTGGGGAGATTACGCCCCCCCTGGCGGCCCAGCTCTGAAGACGACGAGCGATCACGGCTGCATAGATCTTATACAGCGTGCGGCATATGGCGATGGGTCTCCAGTTCCCGACGTCATTCATGTCGCCCTCCGGGTCCTTTAATATAAGGGTTATCCGGGAGGTGCGCCACGAATTTAAAATGCGTCGAGAACGCCTACAGATTTCGAAAAGCCTGGCGAGGATTTCTCCTCTTGAATCCAAGCTCTTCCAAAACCCGTAGGTGAGCCCATCTTGGCCTGGGGATGTACCAGTTTTTAAATCCCTCAGTACCGCGCAGACTTCAGCCACACTGATCGCCACGTCCTCTTCTACCAGCACGTCTCCGTGCCGGTAAGCGCTCTGGGACATCCACGAAGGCATAAACCAGTCGCCGGTTCCATGGGGCGTCGAATCAGCACGATATTTCTCCTCTAAAATCGAGGGTGAAATAGCGCACCGCGGACTGCCAGCGGAATCCTCGATGATCGACCGGACCGTGCTTTTCTGATTTCTCCAGAAAGCCGCCCTCAACTGAGGACCTGACCCGGGCCGATATCCCCGCTCACCATTTACCTGGTTAGTTTTAGCCCGTATTTGGGCTGAACGAGAATATCGACTTGGGGGTCGGCGTGCCGGCTTCTGGGAGTCAGATGCACGGTCAGACCAGAGTTCAAACTGTTCCTCAAGGTGACTGAAAGCCTTGTCCACAGGGGACATTGAGGCTGATTCATCCACCAAGCGGGACAGCTTTTGGCGCAGCTCCTCCAGATCCAGTAGATCCAGAGTAGCCGCGTCCTCCAGAGGAGAACTCTGGCGATCATCTAATGCGGAAGTTGAGCCCTGATTAGTCGATATGGGTAGGGGCGGGGGAGTGGAAGAACGAAAACAAATTGCATCCACTAAAGGGTCGGGAGTTGGGGATGCCTCGGGCTCCGTCTCGACTCCAGTAATATGCGGAGTCGAATCAGAGACCGCAGCTTCGACAGTTTCAGGGCTCGTGTGACCTAGCCGGTCGGGAGCTCGGTCAGAAGGACCGGGACTCCCCACCGACTCCTCGACTCCAATTGCCCGCTCAGGCATGCGGGGCGGGGAAGCAGCTCTAAAGGAGAGGACAGGATCAGGTTCGGGTCGGGGGTCAGTTTCATCCCGTGCCGTGCGCAGCCATGCCAGCAGGGAGGCCTTTTCGGGCTCCCTATTGACATAGCGGCGCACGGACCTGCCAGCGCGCTTCTGCGGAAACTCCTTAATTTGAGGTCGGGCCTGACCAAGAGGGGGTGTTTTAACGGCCATGGGTAGGGGGAGAGGTTTTGTTTTACGGGGGGGAGGTTCCGGTGTCGCCAAGTCCCGGGGCTCACGACGGGGCGAATCGGGTGAAGAAGAAGAGGAATAGAAAGTGACAGATTTCTTTTTATGAAAAATTTTTGGAGGAAGGATAGCGTTCCGAATTCGAGTTGAATATCTGTTTATGGGGGTTTTTAAAAATTGGGAGATAGAAGAAGCCGGTTTAGATAAGGAAAGAAGGGTGGAGGGAACAGGTGGAGGGGAGCCTGGAAAAGAAGTGGCGGCTGAAGAGATAGAGTTGTCGGAAGCAGATTGTTCCTGGATTGGAGAAAGAGAAGAGCTAGAGTTAAAAGATCCCGATTCGGCCGACGACAGCCCCAAGAGGGGGACTGGCGACAACCGGGGAGGGGTACGTTGTCCAGGTTGCTCGAGGGGCGAGAGGGGGCGCGCCGGGCGACAAGGTATCCAGTGAGCTTTTACTTGGACTAAGTCCTTTTGATCTTGCTGTTTCCACTGGAGACACTTGCCGCACACCGGCTCTAAAGAGAGTTGGTAGCGTGGGAGCCGGTGCACATTAAGTAGATGTCGAAACAGGGAACGAAGTTCACTGTACCGGCGCGCCCTCTCGCGGCACTCGAGCAATGGACAAAGGTAGTCGGTTTTGCTACCATTATAGGTAACAGGGACAGGGGTTTTGGCCATATTCGTAGGAGTTTCCACTAAAAACGCACCGTCAGTGGGAATCACTTTACCTCTATGAGTGCGCCTATAGTGGAGTTTTGCCTGAGCAAGCGAATTAAAGTCGAGAGAACAAGTCGGGCAAACCATCCGTGGTCGAGCTTTCATTGGTCCCTTGCACCGGCGTAAATGACAGGCCAAATTATGGGGGGAGTCCGAATTATATTTCTTGCATTTGTTGCAAGAAAATTTGATAATACCAATTCGCCGGTGCTTTAAATTCCAATGTTTTAGGAGAAGGGTAGGGGAGGAGAATTTAGAGCCACATTTATCTATGGGACAACGATAGTCCACCACGGAAGGCCCACCTGCTGGGATTATGGCAAAGGGAGCTTGGTTATGAAATTGTCCACTTGCCATGTCCGGACCAGATGAAATTATTGGAAGAATTAAAATAAATGGCTTCGGTCAAGCGTGATCGCGCCTACCTAACTAAATATATATACTACTTAATTGCCTTGCGGCAACAGTCCAAGCGCTATAGCGCTTTAAAACAACAAAAACAAAACAAGAATGTCCAGAGCTCAAAGTGAACTCTCCTGACTACTGAGGGCTTGCGCCGACTGCACTGACTAAGTTTAAGCGATCTTTAGGTCTTGACAGGCGTCGACGCTGGGGCAAGATAGCAGCTCCCACGTTGTGCTCACTCAGTAGCCGGATTGCACTGCGTCGTCAGGGGCAAGGCGTGGTCTTTCGTCCTTTTGTCCTTGAGTAGGTGAGGCCCCTGACACGCAAGTCTTTCACTTCGAGCTCGGCGTCTTCACTCCCTGGATTGACGATGATATGGTTGAAACCGCCGGCGACAGCTGCTGAGTGTATTCCTCGATTGAATTGGAAGCTAAAATGCAGTATCCCAGCAGCTGTGTTGTTCAGATAGTATTGAAGGCCGGCGGTTAACCCAGGGAGACTTGTCTTCTTTCTTCAGCCAGCTACGGCGCTATCGTGGTGTAAATACTAGTCGCACGTAGCTGGCCGGTGTTGTTGAATGGATGTCGGAGACGGATGGTATACTCGACGACAGTTCGGAGCGGTGTTGATGCTCAACGAATAGTAGATATTCTGGTCGGAGATGATTGAATTCTCGACGACTGTAGCTTGTCGGAGCTAGATGTTGTTGCTCGACGACTGGCGGTAAAGGTTTCCTGATGATTGAAGTTCCTATTTACGTTGAAGTTGCTATTTAAGTTGAATCTGTAGTCCAAATAATCCAGTATTGATATCTCCTTGCAGTGTAATCCGGTAATAAATTGAGTTTTGAGGTATATAAATCCGATGTGTCATCAGGAAAACTAGCAGCAACTACACTTGATCTTAGCCAAAAGGCCGAGAAGCGATGACGTAAAAGCACCCCAACCCCCCATTTAAGAGCCCAAAAAAATCTCCTACTTCTGGTACACATAAAGAACATCTTCGACCATGCGTTTGTGACGTTATTTTTTTCTTTTCAAGTAACTAGCGTCGCTTTACCTTTGCTTTGTTTTGCCTATCTCACTGCCACGTACAATCCTTTCACATCGCAGTAACATCACCTCCTCACACCCAACAATACCCAATGATGCTCGAATGCCCTCGTGGGCTAGTGTGCAAAGCGCGCCTAGAAGTTAAAAGTGCGTGCGCCGCTCGCTTTACCACGCGCTTACACCTGTCGTGTGTGCGACGTTCGAGTTCGTGCTAGCGGTGAACGGGTCTGAAAATAAATTAAATCAGTGGGTGGCGTATTGGGGAGGAGGTAAGGGGATGTTCGCGGCGAACGGAATTCGCTTAGCTCAGTATTTTTATATTCGAAATTAATTTACTTGGCACAGAATATTTCTATTCGAACTCGGCTAAGTTTTAGTCGTTTTCTAGATGACATTTGAATGCAAAAATTTGGTAATATGTGTACCCTGTTGTATATGTTTCTTGGGCAGTGTTCTATTTTATTTTCACAAAAAATAGAGAACCCGGGCAGAGTCTCCTGGCGAGCGGTTGAAGAATTGTGTTGTTTACAGAATAGGGCGGAGCAATCCATCAATAATGTTTTTTTTCTTGATGGAAAAAACACGCTTACTTGCAAATTCGATTGATAAACGATTGTAATTACAACATTGCTTTGTTTACAAATAGAATTTGGAGCCAAAATCATAACAAAGCAACAACGCTGATTCTGTAAAGCATGGGTGCCGATCGAGCGCCCCATAGCGGCGCTGACTATCACAGTAATGTCAGATCTGATCGAAGGCATGAGAAACGACCAAGAAAAAAAAAAAAAAATCCACGCAAATTTGAATGAATACTTGATAGAGAATGTCTGATATTTGTTGAAGGATATTTTTGAAATTCGTGTAGTGGGATCGAATTATTGGAATCCGTGCACCCGACTGCTCCCACCCTGGTACATTCACGCAAAGGAAGCAAGAAGACAAGATTATGTTCTGGCAAAAATAAGAATTCGAGTCGATCTTACTCGCACAGTGAATGGACGATGTACGTACGAAAAAAGCCCGAGCCCGGGTAAGGCTGGATTGTTTTGGGACATCCACTTTGCTCCATTGCGTATAAATTTGAGCCATGGCTCAGAAACTTACTTTTTTTAATCTTTTCGGATCAGACACTTTGAACTACTGGATCCGGCCCAATGCCTTCTTCTCCATGTAGACATACGGGAGCTACAGGCAAGTCTCTTGCAGTAAGGGAACTTTTCTGTCCACTTAACAATCAGTGGTGCTCTACCGGTTCTTCATGTCCGTGGTAGATGGTATTTCTTATATTTTAGGAAGCGGAACCGCATAAAATCAAGACGGGTAACGGGATAGGGTTTAGAAGATAGGATGGGGGAAAGATAGGGTTTTGGCCGGGAAATTCCGACCTCTGCCATGAAGAGACAAGACAGAGATGCATCGATCAGCCCGGTTAGGCCTTCCGTCTACCCTGGTAGCAGGAGCGGGGGAGTGCCCCGCATTACAGGTTATCAGAGTCGTCGCGACCTGACTGGATATTCCAGGTCAGGACGGCTCGAGGACGACGCCACATTTACCCGAGCGAGACGGAATGGTTCTTGTCGCCCACACGTCTGTCGTGTTGATATTAACGTCATGCAGATACTCGCTACCGATTGTGGCAACTATAGAAGTCGATGCTGGCTTCGCATGGGAATGCGCAATCGCCTCTCAGGAGAGTATCGTCGTTGTTACTTGCCCTTAGAGAGGTCGCTCGTATATGGCAGTTCCGTCTGGTCAACAAGGCTGATGAATAGCAACCACGTGTCCAGACAGATGTTTGTTGGAAATGTAGTTCGATCCTATTTAAACATTTGTGCTACTATTTATGGTGTTTGTTTCAGTTGTTGTTTGTAGTTTTATAATACAACCAAATACTCCAATGTCTTTGTGGTTTCCAGGGTTCTTAAATACTTTTGGTATCAGAGAAACTTACAGTACTGTGTCTGTCTGTTAACGTGAAAGTACGTGTCCAGCTAGAATTTCTTTCCAGTTTCTCTTTAAGCCAAGTTCTTCTAGTTTTTCTTTTCTTGTGTCCAAAATTATCAAAAATGTCGTCAATTTTTTCAAAATTTCCTCATATGTTTTGTTGTTCCGCAATTCGGTTGAATATTCATTCAACTGGTCGAGGGATATTTTTGTGCCTATTATAGCTGCTTTCAACAGTTGTAGAATCTTCATGACTATGACTTGATTTTCCCCTTCATAGTTGTTGTAGAAGATGTTATTCATTGTCAATGTTACGGGTTGATTACAAATTGAATTTACTACGTCATTTATCCGTTTCAGGGTGTTTGATGTCTTTTTGCAATGGAGAAATATGTGATCTGTATTGTCTCTGGTATTTTTGCAAAATTTACACCGTAGAATGAGCTCTTTCCCAGTGTCCTTTTCAAACCTGTATCCTGTCCCTTGTCTTTTTTGTCCGAATAGGTAGCCATTTTTTATAATTCTGTACGAAATGCATTTTTCCTGGTTGGTGATCCTTCTTTTGTATTTCTTTTGTTCCATGTGTATCTTTTTCCAAGTCTCACGTGTATAAATTGCCGATAGCGATGCCTGCTTAAGTTCTTTGAGTTTATTGTAAATGTCTTTGTGTTTTGTTTTTTCCCAGTCTTTTTTGTTCATGTCAAGTTGTTGATGTTTGTCTAAGAGGGCTTTCCATTTTTCAGGTATAGAGAATGAATGAGGCATCGAATTGCTGTATAAATTTGGATTCAGTTGTCTGATTTTGGATCCCAGTTGGTAAAGGGCCTCGTAGTGCCAAAACTGTGTTGGCGTTTCAATTGTGACCAGAGTCCGGACCAGTTCCATTTCACAAGTTTGAATTTTTGCAGCTATGTCCAGCATTCCATATCCTCCGTTATCCTTAGATTTCAGCAAGGTTTTTCTTGAGATTGTTTCGAAGGGCTCAGGAAACCAAAAGAACTTGAAGAACATGTTTTGAAGATTTTGGACAATTTGATTTGAAGTTGGTACCGACCTTGAAAAATAAAGTATTTGGGACATTGCCAGCGAATTTAATATTAGCAGTTTTCCTCTCCAGGTTAATTTACGATTTTTGCTGAGGTTAAGTATTTTTTCTACTTTGACTTTCCTTTCTTCCCAAATGGTATTTGACCTGTTTTTCCCGAAATATACTCCAACTATTTTAATTTTATCCTTCACAAATTTCTCGTACGATGTTCCTGATATTATACGTTTTGCTTTTTCTGTTGTGCAAAGTATTTCGGTTTTGTCCCTATTTATTTCTTGTCCAGTAGCTGCTTTGAAATTGTCCAGTTCTTTAAAGATGGTGTCAAGAGATTTTGTGTTCGTTGTTATAAAATTGTTGTCATCTGCAAATTGATCCATTTTATGTTCCGCTTTTCCTAATCGTATTCCAGTAATTAATTTATTGTCCTGTATTGCCCGAGCTAATGGTTCTGCGTTTAAGGTGTACAATAGCATACTCAGAGGACAACCTTGGCGGATTCCTCTGAGTATGCTAATTTTTCCTGTCAGTTTTCCATTAATTTCTATCGTACTAGTTATATTCGTGTATATATCTTGGATCAATGCAAGGGTTCTTGGGTTGAGGTTGATACATTTCAATATTTTAAAGAGGAAGGTATGATTGACTAAGTCGAAAGCCTTTAAGTTGTCCACAGAAATGACCATTGCTGGTGTATTATTTCTTTTGCTGACGTCAATGACACTGTTGATGTTGTGATGAATATCAAAGATGCTCCTCCCGGGGATGGTTGATTTCTGAGAGGGGCTTATTATTTTACCCAGAGCTACTTTCACTCTATTGAATAGAATTTTAGCAACAATCTTATAGTCGGTGTTGAGGACTGAGATTGGCCTCCAGTTCTTCAATTCACATTCATTCCCTTTTTTATATAAAAGTTTTACCCGTGCTTCTTTATTGCTTATGGGGAGTTGTCCAGAAATGAGTATATTGTTTATTATTTGGGTAAATTCTCTTTTTATGAGGTACCAAAATGATGTGTAAAACTCTTTCATCAAGCCATCGAGTCCTGGAGACTTGTTATTTTCCATATCTTTTATAGTAGATATTACTTCAGTTTCAGTAACAGGCTCTACCATAATATAATTATCTTCGTCTGAAATCTTGGTTTTTTCCATTTTTTGGATATACCAATCTTGGATTTTTTTATCCGTATCTGCTGCTTTACCCCAAAGCTTTTCATAGAAATTTTTTACTGCGCACATTATTTTTTGTGGATCTGTTTGTTTGACTCCATTTTCATCTTGTATTTCTTTAATTGTTGTCTCTTTATCCCGTTGTCTAATGCTGTCATAGAAACTTCGTGTTGGTACCTCACCATGTTCCATATCATAAATTTTAGCCCTCATGAGGTCACCTTTGGCGTTTTCCTCTTGTATTTCTTTTAGCCTTATTTGAAGAGTATGAATTTTGACGTTGTTTTGTGGCAGTCCTTGCCTAATTAGTATTTCCAAATCCTTATGTATTTGTTCTTTTTCATTTCGTCTATCTTTTGCCCGAAATATAGAATATTGCTGTGACTGCTTTTTAATTATGTCCTTCGTATAATCCCACCAAATTTGCACGTTGTCAAAATCCTTCCGTTTTTCGAGCGCTCTCTCGTAAGTCAGTTCGATTAAATTTTTATATTTATTTTCAAAGAAGTTTTGGGTATTACACCTCCAGGTGCCCTTTCCCCATCTTATTTTTTCCTGGGTTTTGAGAGAGATTATTGGAATCAGTGTATGGTCCGAAATGGTGTTTACTACATGCTTTATCCGGTTAATGTGATGCTGCAAGGATTGGTGATGATAGATTCGGTCTATACGACGACTCTGATTATTCCCACAGTAAGTGAAGATGTATTTTGATGGATTTTTTTGACGGAATGTATCCCTGAGGCTGTTTGTTTCTATTGTATGAAGCAGGATTTTTTCAGCACAGTTTAATCTGAAGTTTATCGAATGCAGTGCATCAGCTTTGTCAGTGATTGCATTGAAATCTCCGAGGAGAATGGGCGATGAGGCTTGTGTCTCGATTGTTATAATGTCTCTCAGTGATTTGAAGAACTCAGTTTGGACCGTGCCTCTTTCAGAGGGGCCATACACATTTATAATTTTTATTTTAAAATCGGAGTTTTTCTACATCAATACTGTCTATCCTGTAGTCCATAAAAATCTTGTAATTTGATTGCTTGAAATTCGAATTATGTTTTGTTAAAATCGCCGTTCCCTTTCTAAAGTACTTGTGTTGGTAGTTAGGTATTGATGACGCCGGTATTGTATTAATGTAGGCAATATATCCAAGTTTGTTTGCCCAGGATTCCATTGTTTGTTTGTTAACTTTGTGTAGTTGTTGTAGACATATTACGTGACATTTATGCTTGTTGATCCACTGTGTAATTTGACTTTGGTGTTTGTTCCAGCCATCTAAATTGATAGATGCTATTTTAATATAATTTATTTGCATGCTTGGGTTGGGTGTGGTCACGGTTAGCTATTGAAAAGGTATACTATAGGTTAAAACTAACATTGCTTGTGGCCCCTCTGTTTAAGAGAATCCTCATGTTTGCTTTTTTTACTAGTTCTCATTTGAGAATTTTCTTTTAGATATGCACCATCAGGACTGGTTCCTCCTCTTCTCTTACTTCTCTCAAATTGAGATGGAGAATTTGTCTTGGTAGAGAGATCGGGCAAAGAAGAGTGGTGTTGATGTTTGGATATAGGCTTTACTTGGATCAGTGTACCAGAGTTATCTGG
The DNA here is from genome assembly GCA_963675895.2 of Styela plicata. Lineage (NCBI taxonomy): Eukaryota > Metazoa > Chordata > Ascidiacea > Stolidobranchia > Styelidae > Styela > Styela plicata. Next base: position 16,690,832 of record OZ023144.1, on the reverse strand, counting down.
GCTGCATACAAAAGCGTCATTGGCCTTGTCATTCTGAGAAACGGACACGTTTGACACGCTCCCTCTTCTACCTCTTTGGATCCGTTGGGGTTTAGGTTTGAATAATTCGGTGAGTAATCCTGCTTTGGTTGATGTGTGTTGCGATTCTTTCATCTTAGTGATAGGGGTTTTTGATGGTGATGTTTGGCTGATCGACACATCACCATCATCCTTATCCCAATTCTGGGACCATTGCGTTTCCGGCATTGGCTGTCCAAGGGGCAATTCTGGTTCTTGTGAACTAGGTTGGCTATTGTGCTGAATATGTGGATCGATTGGTTGTGGGTATAGTTCTCTTATTTTGACTATTGGAGAGATTCTTTCCGGTATTTTAGGAGGTGAAATGGGTTTGTTTTGCGCTTGTTTGTATACTTCAGCCGATATTGGTACTTTACTCTGTTGAGATTTTGGCAGTGTTGGCGGTTTGACTGAGCTGTAACCTCTTGACTGCAGAAAGTGAACGCCCTTTTGCCTGTTGTGGCCATCTTCCGTATTACTTGTATTCTTCGTCAAGAGTTCAACATCAATGTTTTTTGGGAGTGTTCTAGCAGGGATGGGTTGTTGATGTATTTTGGAGGTTCCAGGAATAGTATTAGTCAATTCCTTTGTAGGTTTTATGTTTGTTTGATTGGTGACAGTCTGATTCTTAGGTACATTTAGTTGTTCTTGGGCAAGGGCTGGGCGACTTGTAGTGTTACTCGGTTGTGTAGCTGGATTTGTAAACTGTATGCCGCTCGTTTGAACGATGTCGGCTGAGCGTCTGATTTGTCTTCCTAAAAGTGGCCACACATCTTGTTGGTGAATATCTTTTGTACTGAAGATTGGTCGACGTTTCGGACATTCCTTCTGCATGTGCCCGGATTCCTTACAGAACCGACATCTTGCCTCATTCGTACATGTGGAAGTTATGTGACCTTTTTCCAAGCAGTTATTGCAAAGCGGCACAAAGAGTTCCTTCGGAACGAAGGTTTTGCACCGGATGCCGTCGATAGTGATGAACGGTGGCAATCTATCGATGTCAAAATCCTGTATGGAGAAAGCTGTGTGCCCATTATAAATGGTGGTGCCCTTATGCCAGAGTCTTGTTGCGTTCAGCACACGACCACAGCCTGTTCGCTGTATCGCTTCAATAGCCTTCGAGGGAGGAGTTTCATCTGCTATCCCACGAACAGATATTCGTACACTCGGCGGAGAAGGTAAGGTGAACTTCAGCGTACCGACATCCGTGACAGCAAGTCCCTTCGTACTCTTAATAAACTCTTCCCGGCAACTAGTACTGTTATCGACGGTTGGTCTGAAGGACAAAACCCAAGAGTTCTTGGAGACTTCCCATAGGCATCTAATTTCTTCAGCAAATGCTAACAGTTGTGGTGACGTCTTAAATGCTTCGAAGAGCTCAGCAAATTCTACTTCTTGGGAAGTTTCTATAAAAACAGATCTTTGTCGCAAAGTTGTCGTAGTTGAATCCGACCGAAGTGAAATTGTTGTCTTCGCTGTTGCAGCATATGACATCTTGGCAAAGTGGATAGTCCAAAGGGTGAGCGAACAGTTATAAGTCCAAAAGTGTATATATATCCAAGAGAATAAATCAACTATACTCCCAAAAAGTCTGACAGCTTAAAACAGAATGACCAATACGTCCAACAACCTAAAACAGTTTAAACAGACTCTCAAACGGCGAGTGCAATTTTGTCAGGTTACGAAGAACCTTTACAAAGCACGGCGAGAGGCCCCCAAATCTTGCGACGAGAGAGGGGCCCCTCTTTTACGAGCGTGACGGAGAGGGGCTTTTTAGGGCCCACAAAGCACTCCGTTTTTGGGGTACCAAGGTGCGACGAGAACAACCTTAATACAACCAAACACTCCAATTGGAGCTCCAATTGGAGTGTTTGGTTGTATTAAGGTTGTTCTCGTCGCACCTTGGTACCCCAAAAACGGAGTGCTTTGTGGGCCCTAAAAAGCCCCTCTCCGTCACGCTCGTAAAAGAGGGGCCCCTCTCTCGTCGCAAGATTTGGGGGCCTCTCGCCGTGCTTTGTAAAGGTTCTTCGTAACCTGACAAAATTGCACTCGCCGTTTGAGAGTCTGTTTAAACTGTTTTAGGTTGTTGGACGTATTGGTCATTCTGTTTTAAGCTGTCAGACTTTTTGGGAGTATAGTTGATTTATTCTCTTGGATATATATACACTTTTGGACTTATAACTGTTCGCTCACCCTTTGGACTATCCACTTTGCCAAGATGTCATATGCTGCAACAGCGAAGACAACAATTTCACTTCGGTCGGATTCAACTACGACAACTTTGCGACAAAGATCTGTTTTTATAGAAACTTCCCAAGAAGTAGAATTTGCTGAGCTCTTCGAAGCATTTAAGACGTCACCACAACTGTTAGCATTTGCTGAAGAAATTAGATGCCTATGGGAAGTCTCCAAGAACTCTTGGGTTTTGTCCTTCAGACCAACCGTCGATAACAGTACTAGTTGCCGGGAAGAGTTTATTAAGAGTACGAAGGGACTTGCTGTCACGGATGTCGGTACGCTGAAGTTCACCTTACCTTCTCCGCCGAGTGTACGAATATCTGTTCGTGGGATAGCAGATGAAACTCCTCCCTCGAAGGCTATTGAAGCGATACAGCGAACAGGCTGTGGTCGTGTGCTGAACGCAACAAGACTCTGGCATAAGGGCACCACCATTTATAATGGGCACACAGCTTTCTCCATACAGGATTTTGACATCGATAGATTGCCACCGTTCATCACTATCGACGGCATCCGGTGCAAAACCTTCGTTCCGAAGGAACTCTTTGTGCCGCTTTGCAATAACTGCTTGGAAAAAGGTCACATAACTTCCACATGTACGAATGAGGCAAGATGTCGGTTCTGTAAGGAATCCGGGCACATGCAGAAGGAATGTCCGAAACGTCGACCAATCTTCAGTACAAAAGATATTCACCAACAAGATGTGTGGCCACTTTTAGGAAGACAAGTCAGACGCTCAGCCGACATCGTTCAAACGAGCGGCATACAGTTTACAAATCCAGCTACACAACCGAGTAACACTACAAGTCGCCCAGCCCTTGCCCAAGAACAACTAAATGTACCTAAGAATCAGACTGTCACCAATCAAACAAACATAAAACCTACAAAGGAATTGACTAATACTATTCCTGGAACCTCCAAAATACATCAACAACCCATCCCTGCTAGAACACTCCCAAAAAACATTGAAGTTGAACTCTTGACGAAGAATACAAGTAATACGGAAGATGGCCACAACAGGCAAAAGGGCGGTCACTTTCTGCAGTCAAGAGGTTACAGCTCAGTCAAACCGCCAACACTGCCAAAATCTCAACAGAGTAAAGTACCAATATCGGCTGAAGTATACAAACAAGCGCAAAACAAACCCATTTCACCTCCCAAAATACCGGAAAGAATCTCTCCAATAGTCAAAATAAGAGAACTATACCCACAACCAATCGATCCACATATTCAGCACAATAGCCAACCTAGTTCACAAGAACCAGAATTGCCCCTTGGACAGCCAATGCCGGAAACGCAATGGTCCCAGAATTGGGATAAGGATGATGGTGATGTGTCGATCAGCCAAACATCACCATCAAAAACCCCTATCACTAAGATGAAAGAATCGCTACACACATCAACCAAAGCAGGATTACTCACCGAATTATTCAAACCTAAACCCCAACGGATCCAAAGAGGTAGAAGAGGGAGCGTGTCAAACGTGTCCGTTTTTCAGAATGACAAGGCCAATGACGCTTTTGTATGCAGCCCAGATAACTCTGGTACACTGATCCAAGTAAAGCCTATATCCAAACATCAACACCACTCTTCTTTGCCCGATCTCTCTACCAAGACAAATTCTCCATCTCAATTTGAGAGAAGTAAGAGAAGAGGAGGAACCAGTCCTGATGGTGCATATCTAAAAGAAAATTCTCAAATGAGAACTAGTAAAAAAAAGCAAACATGAGGATTCTCTTAAACAGAGGGGCCACAAGCAATGTTAGTTTTAACCTATAGTATACCTTTTCAATAGCTAACCGTGACCACACCCAACCCAAGCATGCAAATAAATTATATTAAAATAGCATCTATCAATTTAGATGGCTGGAACAAACACCAAAGTCAAATTACACAGTGGATCAACAAGCATAAATGTCACGTAATATGTCTACAACAACTACACAAAGTTAACAAACAAACAATGGAATCCTGGGCAAACAAACTTGGATATATTGCCTACATTAATACAATACCGGCGTCATCAATACCTAACTACCAACACAAGTACTTTAGAAAGGGAACGGCGATTTTAACAAAACATAATTCGAATTTCAAGCAATCAAATTACAAGATTTTTATGGACTACAGGATAGACAGTATTGATGTAGAAAACTCCGATTTTAAAATTAAAATTATAAATGTGTATGGCCCCTCTGAAAGAGGCACGGTCCAAACTGAGTTCTTCAAATCACTGAGAGACATTATAACAATCGAGACACAAGCCTCATCGCCCATTCTCCTCGGAGATTTCAATGCAATCACTGACAAAGCTGATGCACTGCATTCGATAAACTTCAGATTAAACTGTGCTGAAAAAAATCCTGCTTCATACAATAGAAACAAACAGCCTCAGGGATACATTCCGTCAAAAAAATCCATCAAAATACATCTTCACTTACTGTGGGAATAATCAGAGTCGTCGTATAGACCGAATCTATCATCACCAATCCTTGCAGCATCACATTAACCGGATAAAGCATGTAGTAAACACCATTTCGGACCATACACTAATTCCAATAATCTCTCTCAAAACCCAGGAAAAGATAAGATGGGGAAAGGGCACCTGGAGGTGTAATACCCAAAACTTCTTTGAAAATAAATATAAAAATTTAATCGAACTGACTTACGAGAGAGCGCTCGAAAAACGGAAGGATTTTGACAACGTGCAAATTTGGTGGGATTATACGAAGGACATAATTAAAAAGCAGTCACAGCAATATTCTATATTTCGGGCAAAAGATAGACGAAATGAAAAAGAACAAATACATAAGGATTTGGAAATACTAATTAGGCAAGGACTGCCACAAAACAACGTCAAAATTCATACTCTTCAAATAAGGCTAAAAGAAATACAAGAGGAAAACGCCAAAGGTGACCTCATGAGGGCTAAAATTTATGATATGGAACATGGTGAGGTACCAACACGAAGTTTCTATGACAGCATTAGGCAACGGGATAAAGAGACAACAATTAAAGAAATACAAGATGAAAATGGAGTCAAACAAACAGATCCACAAAAAATAATGTGCGCAGTAAAAAATTTCTATGAAAAGCTTTGGGGTAAAGCAGCAGATACGGATAAAAAAATTCAAGATTGGTATATCCAAAAAATGGAAAAAACCAAGATTTCAGACGAAGATAATTATATTATGGTAGAGCCTGTTACTGAAACTGAAGTAATATCTACTATAAAAGATATGGAAAATAACAAGTCTCCAGGACTCGATGGCTTGATGAAAGAGTTTTACACATCATTTTGGTACCTCATAAAAAGAGAATTTACCCAAATAATAAACAATATACTCATTTCTGGACAACTCCCCATAAGCAATAAAGAAGCACGGGTAAAACTTTTATATAAAAAAGGGAATGAATGTGAATTGAAGAACTGGAGGCCAATCTCAGTCCTCAACACCGACTATAAGATTGTTGCTAAAATTCTATTCAATAGAGTGAAAGTAGCTCTGGGTAAAATAATAAGCCCCTCTCAGAAATCAACCATCCCCGGGAGGAGCATCTTTGATATTCATCACAACATCAACAGTGTCATTGACGTCAGCAAAAGAAATAATACACCAGCAATGGTCATTTCGGTGGACAACTTAAAGGCTTTCGACTTAGTCAATCATACCTTCCTCTTTAAAATATTGAAATGTATCAACCTCAACCCAAGAACCCTTGCATTGATCCAAGATATATACACGAATATAACTAGTACGATAGAAATTAATGGAAAACTGACAGGAAAAATTAGCATACTCAGAGGAATCCGCCAAGGTTGTCCTCTGAGTATGCTATTGTACACCTTAAACGCAGAACCATTAGCTCGGGCAATACAAGACAATAAATTAATTACTGGAATACGATTAGGAAAAGCGGAACATAAAATGGATCAATTTGCAGATGACAACAATTTTATAACAACGAACACAAAATCTCTTGACATCATCTTTAAAGAACTGGACAATTTCAAAGCAGCTACTGGACAAGAAATAAATAGGGACAAAACCGAAATACTTTGCACAACAGAAAAAGCAAAACGTATAATATCAGGAACATCGTACGAGAAATTTGTGAAGGATAAAATTAAAATAGTTGGAGTATATTTCGGGAAAAACAGGTCAAATACCATTTGGGAAGAAAGGAAAGTCAAAGTAGAAAAGATACTTAATCTCAGCAAAAATCGTAAATTAACCTGGAGAGGAAAACTGCTAATATTAAATTCGCTGGCAATGTCCCAAATACTTTATTTTTCAAGGTCGGTACCAACTTCAAATCAAATTGTCCAAAATCTTCAAAACATGTTCTTCAAGTTCTTTTGGTTTCCTGAGCCCTTCGAAACAATCTCAAGAAAAACCTTGCTGAAATCTAAGGATAACGGAGGATATGGCATGCTGGACATAGCTGCAAAAATTCAAACTTGTGAAATGGAACTGGTCCGGACTCTGGTCACAATTGAAACGCCAACACAGTTTTGGCACTACGAGGCCCTTTACCAACTGGGATCCAAAATCAGACAACTGAATCCAAATTTATACAGCAATTCGATGCCTCATTCATTCTCTATACCTGAAAAATGGAAAGCTCTCTTAGACAAACATCAACAACTTGACATGAACAAAAAAGACTGGGAAAAAACAAAACACAAAGACATTTACAATAAACTCAAAGAACTTAAGCAGGCATCGCTATCGGCAATTTATACACGTGAGACTTGGAAAAAGATACACATGGAACAAAAGAAATACAAAAGAAGGATCACCAACCAGGAAAAATGCATTTCGTACAGAATTATAAAAAATGGCTACCTATTCGGACAAAAAAAGACAAGGGACAGGATACAGGTTTGAAAAGGACACTGGGAAAGAGCTCATTCTACGGTGTAAATTTTGCAAAAATACCAGAGACAATACAGATCACATATTTCTCCATTGCAAAAAGACATCAAACACCCTGAAACGGATAAATGACGTAGTAAATTCAATTTGTAATCAACCCGTAACATTGACAATGAATAACATCTTCTACAACAACTATGAAGGGGAAAATCAAGTCATAGTCATGAAGATTCTACAACTGTTGAAAGCAGCTATAATAGGCACAAAAATATCCCTCGACCAGTTGAATGAATATTCAACCGAATTGCGGAACAACAAAACATATGAGGAAATTTTGAAAAAATTGACGACATTTTTGATAATTTTGGACACAAGAAAAGAAAAACTAGAAGAACTTGGCTTAAAGAGAAACTGGAAAGAAATTCTAGCTGGACACGTACTTTCACGTTAACAGACAGACACAGTACTGTAAGTTTCTCTGATACCAAAAGTATTTAAGAACCCTGGAAACCACAAAGACATTGGAGTATTTGGTTGTATTATAAAACTACAAACAACAACTGAAACAAACACCATAAGTAGTAGCACAAATGTTTAAATAGGATCGAACTACATTTCCAACAAACACCTGTCTGGACACGTGGTTGCTATTCATCAGCCTTGTTGACCAGACGGAACTGCCATATACGAGCGACCTCTCTAAGGGCAAGTAACAACGTGATACTGTCCTGAGAGGCATTGCGCATCCCATGCGAAGCCAGCATCGACTTCTATAGTTGCCACAATCGGTAGCGAGTATCTGCATGACGTTAATATCAACACGACAGACGTGTGGGCGACAAGAACCATTCCGTCTCGCTCGGGTAAATGTGGCGTCGTCCTCGAGCCGTCCTGACCTGGAATATCCAGTCAGGTCGCAACGACTCTGATAACTTGTAATGCGGGGCACTCCCCCGCTCCTGCTACCAGGGTAGACGGAAGGCCCAACCGGGCTGATCGATGCATCTCTGTCTTGTCTCTTCATGGCAGAGGTCGGAATTTCCCGGCCAAAACCTATCTTTCCCCCATCCTATCTTCTAAACCCTATCCCGTTACCCGTCTTGATTTTATGCGGTTCCGCTTCCTAAAATATAAGAAATACCATCTACCACGGACATGAAGAACCGGTAGAGCACCACTGATTGTTAAGTGGACAGAAAAGTTCCCTTACTGCAAGAGACTTGCCTGTAGCTCCCGTATGTCTACATGGAGATGAAGGCATTGGGCCGGATCCAGTAGTTCAAAGTGTCTGATCCAAAAAAGATTAAAAAAAAAAAAAAAAAAAAAAAAAAGTAAGTTTCTGAGCCGTGGCTCGAATTTATACGCAATGGAGCAAAGTGGATGTCCCCGGGCTGCGCCCGTCATGTCCCCGTCGCCTTACCCGGGCTCGGGCTTTTTTCGTACGTACATCGTCCATTCACTGTGCGAGTAAGATCGACTCGAATTCTTATTTTTGCCAGAACATAATCTTGTCTTCTTGCTTCCTTTGCGTGAATGTACCAGGGTGGGAGCAGTCGGGTGCACGGATTCCAATAATTCGATCCCACTACACGAATTTCAAAAATATCCTTCAACAAATATCAGACATTCTCTATCAAGTATTCATTCAAATTTGCGTGGAATTTTTTTTTTTTTTTCTTGGTCGTTTCTCATGCTTCGATCAGATCTGACATTACTGTGATAGTCAGCGCCGCTATGGGGCGCTCGATCGGCACCCATGCTTTACAGAATCAGCGTTGTTGCTTTGTTATGATTTTGGCTCCAAATTCTATTTGTAAACAAAGCAATGTTGTAATTACAATCGTTTATCAATCGAATTTGCAAGTAAGCGTGTTTTTTTTCCATCAAGAAAAAAAACATTATTGATGGATTGCTCCGCCCTATTCTGTAAACAACACAATTCTTCAACCGCTCGCCAGGAGACTCTGCCCGGGTTCTCTATTTTTTGTGAAAATAAAATAGAACACTGCCCAAGAAACATATACAACAGGGTACACATATTACCAAATTTTTGCATTCAAATGTCATCTAGAAAACGACTAAAACTTAGCCGAGTTCGAATAGAAATATTCTGTGCCAAGTAAATTAATTTCGAATATAAAAATACTGAGCTAAGCGAATTCCGTTCGCCGCGAACATCCCCTTACCTCCTCCCCAATACGCCACCCACTGATTTAATTTATTTTCAGACCCGTTCACCGCTAGCACGAACTCGAACGTCGCACACACGACAGGTGTAAGCGCGTGGTAAAGCGAGCGGCGCACGCACTTTTAACTTCTAGGCGCGCTTTGCACACTAGCCCACGGGGGCATTCGAGCATCATTGGGTATTGTTGGGTGTGAGGAGGTGATGTTACTGCGATGTGAAAGGATTGTACGTGGCAGTGAGATAGGCAAAACAAAGCAAAGGTAAAGCGACGCTAGATACTTGAAAAGAAAAAAATAACGTCACAAACGCATGGTCGAAGATGTTCTTTATGTGTACCAGAAGTAGGAGATTTTTTTGGGCTCTTAAATGGGGGGTGGGGTGCTTTTACGTCATCGCTTCTCGGCCTTTTGGCTAAGATCAAGTGTAGTAACTGTTCTATTCAGATTAATACCTGAATTGTGGGGTACTCCCCCACTCTTGTATTAATTTGATTTTTGAAACGAGAAAGCGTGGGTTCGGCTTGCCGCCCCGTTTTCACCGGTCGACTTGGCATTGCAGTACAGCCTTGATCGGCTCGTTGCTTTCCAATTTGGAAAGTCTTTCCTATCCACATCTCACAAACAATCTGTTTCATTTATCCTGTACGCCTGGGCGCTTGAAAACAAGTAGTGCCGATTCCCTTTGGCCTTAAGCTCAACAAAAATGCTTACCTTAAAAGCTTTTGCCAAGCGCCCAGTCAATTGCGTAACTCAAATATAGTTGGCATTCTTTGTTTCTTTCAAGATAAATCTAACGGCGAAACAACGTCCTGCCAGCCTATTCACGCAAAATCGATTTTATTCAATATATATCTAATTTGTTATGATATTCGTTTTAAACATGCTTATTGCGTCATAAACGATTTAGTTAGTTTATTTTCAAGCCTAATTAGTAATTCGCCAATCCATCAAACAAGGCGTGCGGCGAGCGTAATTTTCGAACATAGAAAGCCCGGGCAAAGTTTCTTGGCGAAGAATTGTGTTGTTTACGAAGCTAAGTAAGTGCCCGGCCAAAGCGTAATTCAAAATACAGTTTCCATTCCCTGTGTCTTCCAAAAATAAAAGCATCGGCCTGCCAACGTATTCACGCGAGCTAGCGAGCGGCTAAGGGATGGATTGTGTTGTTTTACAAATCCGGGGCGAACTAAATCATTACTTTTCTTTTATGGTGAAATAGACACCTTTTGCTAAACGTTCGTAATTTTTGGATTGTTTTGTTTACAAATACAGTCTAGAACCAACGTCATATGACCAATTGAAGTCAAAACGGCAGCGTTAAACAGATTGAACGGCCACACAGTGACGCAACCTAACACAGCAGTTCTGATCTGGAGTGAGCGAGAGAGATAATCAAAAATAAATATGGAACTTTCAAATTCGATTGATAAATGGTTGTAATTTTCACTCTTTTCCACCGCATCCTAGCCCCACCCATGGTGCCAAGTGCACGGAGCGCGCCTCGAAGTAAAAAGCAGCGCCCGAGCGACGACCGATCAAACGGCGCCGCCTCGCTTTTTCCGACGCGCTTATGCCCGCCCTGTTGATTACGTTCCAGCTCGCGCCGCGCGGGTGTTGTGGCGGAAGCGGGCCTGGGATCAGCGGGTGACTGAGGGGGACCGTGGGGGGGGGGGGGGGGGGGGGTCTGGGTTCTGGGGGCGAACGGAATTTACTCGGCACAGAATTTCTACTGAGAAATTGGTAGAGTTTTTAGTCATATTTTTGATGGTTTTTAACATTTTAAGTGCGAAAAAATTGGTAGGTTTTGAACAAAAAAAAAATTTTCTGACGTCTTGGGTATGCGGCTTGGTATATAAACCCCGGATATGGCCGGTTTTAAGCTATTGGAGTATTTGGTTGTATTAAGGTAAGTTTCTGAGCTATGGCTCGAATTTATACGCAATGGAGCAAAGTGGATGTCCCCGTCGCCTTACCCGGGCTCGGGCTTTTTTCGTACGTACATCGTCCATTCACTGTGCGAGTAAGATCGACTCGAATTCTTATTTTTGCCAGAACATAATCTTGTCTTCTTGCTTCCTTTGCGTGAATGTACCAGGGTGGGAGCAGTCGGGTGCACGGATTCCAATAATTCGATCCCACTACACGAATTTCAAAAATATCCTTCAACAAATATCAGACATTCTCTATCAAGTATTCATTCAAATTTGCGTGGAATTTTTTTTTTTTCTTGGTCGTTTCTCATGCTTCGATCAGATCTGACATTACTGTGATAGTCAGCGCCGCTATGGGGCGCTCGATCGGCACCCATGCTTTACAGAATCAGCGTTGTTGCTTTGTTATGATTTTGGCTCCAAATTCTATTTGTAAACAAAGCAATGTTGTAATTACAATCGTTTATCAATCGAATTTGCAAGTAAGCGTGTTTTTTCCATCAAGAAAAAAAACATTATTGATGGATTGCTCCGCCCTATTCTGTAAACAACAACACACAATTCTTCAACCGCTCGCCAGGAGACTCTGCCCGGGTTCTCTATTTTTTGTGAAAATAAAATAGAACACTGCCCAAGAAACATATACAACAGGGTACACATATTACCAAATTTTTGCATTCAAATGTCATCTAGAAAACGACTAAAACTTAGCCGAGTTCGAATAGAAATATTCTGTGCCAAGTAAATTAATTTCGAATATAAAAATACTGAGCTAAGCGAATTCCGTTCGCCGCGAACATCCCCTTACCTCCTCCCCAATACGCCACCCACTGATTTAATTTATTTTCAGACCCGTTCACCGCTAGCACGAACTCGAACGTCGCACACACGACAGGTGTAAGCGCGTGGTAAAGCGAGCGGCGCACGCACTTTTAACTTCTAGGCGCGCTTTGCACACTAGCCCACGGGGGCATTCGAGCATCATTGGGTATTGTTGGGTGTGAGGAGGTGATGTTACTGCGATGTGAAAGGATTGTACGTGGCAGTGAGATAGGCAAAACAAAGCAAAGGTAAAGCGACGCTAGATACTTGAAAAGAAAAAAAAATAACGTCACAAACGCATGGTCGAAGATGTTCTTTATGTGTACCAGAAGTAGGAGATTTTTTGGGCTCTCTTAAATGGGGGGTTGGGGTGCTTTTACGTCATCGCTTCTCGGCCTTTTGGCTAAGATCAAGTGTAGTAACTGTTCTATTCAGATTAATACCTGAATTGTGGGGTACTCCCCCACTCTTGTATTAATTTGATTTTTGAAACGAGAAAGCGTGGGTTCGGCTTGCCGCCCCGTTTTCACCGGTCGACTTGGCATTGCAGTACAGCCTTGATCGGCTCGTTGCTTTCCAATTTGGAAAGTCTTTCCTATCCACATCTCGCAAACAATCTGTTTCATTTATCCTGTACGCCTGGGCGCTTGAAAACAAGTAGTGCCGATTCCCTTTGGCCTTAAGCTCAACAAAAATGCTTACCTTAAAAGCTTTTGCCAAGCGCCCAGTCAATTGCGTAACTCAAATATAGTTGGCATTCTTTGTTTCTTTCAAGATAAATCTAACGGCGAAACAACGTCCTGCCAGCCTATTCACGCAAAATCGATTTTATTCAATATATATCTAATTTGTTATGATATTCGTTTTAAACATGCTTATTGCGTCATAAACGATTTAGTTAGTTTATTTTCAAGCCTAATTAGTAATTCGCCAATCCATCAAACAAGGCGTGCGGCGAGCGTAATTTTCGAACATAGAAAGCCCGGGCAAAGTTTCTTGGCGAAGAATTGTGTTGTTTACGAAGCTAAGTAAGTGCCCGGCCAAAGCGTAATTCAAAATACAGTTTCCATTCCCTGTGTCTTCCAAAAATAAAAGCATCGGCCTGCCAACGTATTCACGCGAGCTAGCGAGCGGCTAAGGGATGGATTGTGTTGTTTTACAAATCCGGGGCGAACTAAATCATTACTTTTCTTTTATGGTGAAATAGACACCTTTTGCTAAACGTTCGTAATTTTTGGATTGTTTTGTTTACAAATACAGTCTAGAACCAACGTCATATGACCAATTGAAGTCAAAACGGCAGCGTTAAACAGATTGAACGGCCACACAGTGACGCAACCTAACACAGCAGTTCTGATCTGGAGTGAGCGAGAGATAATCAAAAATAAATATGGAACTTTCAAATTCGATTGATAAATGGTTGTAATTTTCACTCTTTTCCACCGCATCCTAGCCCCACCCATGGTGCCAAGTGCACGGAGCGCGCCTCGAAGTAAAAAGCAGCGCCCGAGCGACGACCGATCAAACGGCGCCGCCTCGCTTTTTCCGACGCGCTTATGCCCGCCCTGTTGATTACGTTCCAGCTCGCGCCGCGCGGGTGTTGTGGCGGAAGCGGGCCTGGGATCAGCGGGTGACTGAGGGGGACCGTGGGGTGGGGGGAGGGGGGGGGGGGGGGGGTCTGGGTTCTGGGGGCGAACGGAATTTACTCGGCACAGAATTTCTACTGAGAAATTGGTAGAGTTTTAGTCATATTTTTGATGGTTTTTAACATTTTAAGTGCGAAAAAATTGGTAGGTTTTGAACAAAAAAAATTTTTCTGACGTCTTGGGTATCCGGCTTGGTATATAAACCCCGGATATGGCCGGTTTTAAGCTATTGGAGTATTTGGTTGTATTAAGGTAAGTTTCTGAGCTATGGCTCGAATTTATACGCAATGGAGCAAAGTGGATGTCCCCGTCGCCTTACCCGGGCTCGGGCTTTTTTCGTACGTACATCGTCCATTCACTGTGCGAGTAAGATCGACTCGAATTCTTATTTTTGCCAGAACATAATCTTGTCTTCTTGCTTCCTTTGCGTGAATGTACCAGGGTGGGAGCAGTCGGGTGCACGGATTCCAATAATTCGATCCCACTACACGAATTTCAAAAATATCCTTCAACAAATATCAGACATTCTCTATCAAGTATTCATTCAAATTTGCGTGGAATTTTTTTTTTTTCTTGGTCGTTTCTCATGCTTCGATCAGATCTGACATTACTGTGATAGTCAGCGCCGCTATGGGGCGCTCGATCGGCACCCATGCTTTACAGAATCAGCGTTGTTGCTTTGTTATGATTTTGGCTCCAAATTCTATTTGTAAACAAAGCAATGTTGTAATTACAATCGTTTATCAATCGAATTTGCAAGTAAGCGTGTTTTTTTTCCATCAAGAAAAAAAACATTATTGATGGATTGCTCCGCCCTATTCTGTAAACAACACAATTCTTCAACCGCTCGCCAGGAGACTCTGCCCGGGTTCTCTATTTTTTGTGAAAATAAAATAGAACACTGCCCAAGAAACATATACAACAGGGTACACATATTACCAAATTTTTGCATTCAAATGTCATCTAGAAAACGACTAAAACTTAGCCGAGTTCGAATAGAAATATTCTGTGCCAAGTAAATTAATTTCGAATATAAAAATACTGAGCTAAGCGAATTCCGTTCGCCGCGAACATCCCCTTACCTCCTCCCCAATACGCCACCCACTGATTTAATTTATTTTCAGACCCGTTCACCGCTAGCACGAACTCGAACGTCGCACACACGACAGGTGTAAGCGCGTGGTAAAGCGAGCGGCGCACGCACTTTTAACTTCTAGGCGCGCTTTGCACACTAGCCCACGGGGGCATTCGAGCATCATTGGGTATTGTTGGGTGTGAGGAGGTGATGTTACTGCGATGTGAAAGGATTGTACGTGGCAGTGAGATAGGCAAAACAAAGCAAAGGTAAAGCGACGCTAGATACTTGAAAAGAAAAAAATAACGTCACAAACGCATGGTCGAAGATGTTCTTTATGTGTACCAGAAGTAGGAGATTTTTTGGGGGCTCTTAAATGGGGGGTTGGGGTGCTTTTACGTCATCGCTTCTCGGCCTTTTGGCTAAGATCAAGTGTAGTAACTGTTCTATTCAGATTAATACCTGAATTGTGGGGTACTCCCCCACTCTTGTATTAATTTGATTTTTGAAACGAGAAAGCGTGGGTTCGGCTTGCCGCCCCCCGTTTTCACCGGTCGACTTGGCATTGCAGTACAGCCTTGATCGGCTCGTTGCTTTCCAATTTGGAAAGTCTTTCCTATCCACATCTCGCAAACAATCTGTTTCATTTATCCTGTACGCCTGGGCGCTTGAAAACAAGTAGTGCCGATTCCCTTTGGCCTTAAGCTCAACAAAAATGCTTACCTTAAAAGCTTTTGCCAAGCGCCCAGTCAATTGCGTAACTCAAATATAGTTGGCATTCTTTGTTTCTTTCAAGATAAATCTAACGGCGAAACAACGTCCTGCCAGCCTATTCACGCAAAATCGATTTTATTCAATATATATCTAATTTGTTATGATATTCGTTTTAAACATGCTTATTGCGTCATAAACGATTTAGTTAGTTTATTTTCAAGCCTAATTAGTAATTCGCCAATCCATCAAACAAGGCGTGCGGCGAGCGTAATTTTCGAACATAGAAAGCCCGGGCAAAGTTTCTTGGCGAAGAATTGTGTTGTTTACGAAGCTAAGTAAGTGCCCGGCCAAAGCGTAATTCAAAATACAGTTTCCATTCCCTGTGTCTTCCAAAAATAAAAGCATCGGCCTGCCAACGTATTCACGCGAGCTAGCGAGCGGCTAAGGGATGGATTGTGTTGTTTTACAAATCCGGGGCGAACTAAATCATTACTTTTCTTTTATGGTGAAATAGACACCTTTTGCTAAACGTTCGTAATTTTTGGATTGTTTTGTTTACAAATACAGTCTAGAACCAACGTCATATGACCAATTGAAGTCAAAACGGCAGCGTTAAACAGATTGAACGGCCACACAGTGACGCAACCTAACACAGCAGTTCTGATCTGGAGTGAGCGAGAGATAATCAAAAATAAATATGGAACTTTCAAATTCGATTGATAAATGGTTGTAATTTTCACTCTTTTCCACCGCATCCTAGCCCCACCCATGGTGCCAAGTGCACGGAGCGCGCCTCGAAGTAAAAAGCAGCGCCCGAGCGACGACCGATCAAACGGCGCCGCCTCGCTTTTTCCGACGCGCTTATGCCCGCCCTGTTGATTACGTTCCAGCTCGCGCCGCGCGGGTGTTGTGGCGGAAGCGGGCCTGGGATCAGCGGGTGACTGAGGGGGACCGTGGGGGTGGGGGGGGGGGGGGGGGGGGTCTGGGTTCTGGGGGCGAACGGAATTTACTCGGCACAGAATTTCTACTGAGAAATTGGTAGAGTTTTAGTCATATTTTTGATGGTTTTTAACATTTTAAGTGCGAAAAAATTGGTAGGTTTTGAACAAAAAAAAAATTTTCTGACGTCTTGGGTATCCGGCTTGGTATATAAACCCCGGATATGGCCGGTTTTAAGCTATTGGAGTATTTGGTTGTATTAAGGTAAGTTTCTGAGCTATGGCTCGAATTTATACGCAATGGAGCAAAGTGGATGTCCCCGTCGCCTTACCCGGGCTCGGGGCTTTTTTTCGTACGTACATCGTCCATTCACTGTGCGAGTAAGATCGACTCGAATTCTTATTTTTGCCAGAACATAATCTTGTCTTCTTGCTTCCTTTGCGTGAATGTACCAGGGTGGGAGCAGTCGGGTGCACGGATTCCAATAATTCGATCCCACTACACGAATTTCAAAAATATCCTTCAACAAATATCAGACATTCTCTATCAAGTATTCATTCAAATTTGCGTGGAATTTTTTTTTTTTTTTCTTGGTCGTTTCTCATGCTTCGATCAGATCTGACATTACTGTGATAGTCAGCGCCGCTATGGGGCGCTCGATCGGCACCCATGCTTTACAGAATCAGCGTTGTTGCTTTGTTATGATTTTGGCTCCAAATTCTATTTGTAAACAAAGCAATGTTGTAATTACAATCGTTTATCAATCGAATTTGCAAGTAAGCGTGTTTTTTCCATCAAGAAAAAAAACATTATTGATGGATTGCTCCGCCCTATTCTGTAAACAACACAATTCTTCAACCGCTCGCCAGGAGACTCTGCCCGGGTTCTCTATTTTTTGTGAAAATAAAATAGAACACTGCCCAAGAAACATATACAACAGGGTACACATATTACCAAATTTTTGCATTCAAATGTCATCTAGAAAACGACTAAAACTTAGCCGAGTTCGAATAGAAATATTCTGTGCCAAGTAAATTAATTTCGAATATAAAAATACTGAGCTAAGCGAATTCCGTTCGCCGCGAACATCCCCTTACCTCCTCCCCAATACGCCACCCACTGATTTTATTTATTTTCAGACCCGTTCACCGCTAGCACGAACTCGAACGTCGCACACACGACAGGTGTAAGCGCGTGGTAAAGCGAGCGGCGCACGCACTTTTAACTTCTAGGCGCGCTTTGCACACTAGCCCACGGGGGCATTCGAGCATCATTGGGTATTGTTGGGTGTGAGAGGAGGTGATGTTACTGCGATGTGAAAGGATTGTACGTGGCAGTGAGATAGGCAAAACAAAGCAAAGGTAAAGCGACGCTAGATACTTGAAAAGAAAAAAATAACGTCACAAACGCATGGTCGAAGATGTTCTTTATGTGTACCAGAAGTAGGAGATTTTTTTTTTGGGGCTCTTAAATGGGGGGTTGGGGTGCTTTTACGTCATCGCTTCTCGGCCTTTTGGCTAAGATCAAGTGTAGTAACTGTTCTATTCAGATTAATACCTGAATTGTGGGGTACTCCCCCACTCTTGTATTAATTTGATTTTTGAAACGAGAAAGCGTGGGTTCGGCTTGCCGCCCCGTTTTCACCGGTCGACTTGGCATTGCAGTACAGCCTTGATCGGCTCGTTGCTTTCCAATTTGGAAAGTCTTTCCTATCCACATCTCACAAACAATCTGTTTCATTTATCCTGTACGCCTGGGCGCTTGAAAACAAGTAGTGCCGATTCCCTTTGGCCTTAAGCTCAACAAAAATGCTTACCTTAAAAGCTTTTGCCAAGCGCCCAGTCAATTGCGTAACTCAAATATAGTTGGCATTCTTTGTTTCTTTCAAGATAAATCTAACGGCGAAACAACGTCCTGCCAGCCTATTCACGCAAAATCGATTTTATTCAATATATATCTAATTTGTTATGATATTCGTTTTAAACATGCTTATTGCGTCATAAACGATTTAGTTAGTTTATTTTTCAAGCCTAATTAGTAATTCGCCAATCCATCAAACAAGGCGTGCGGCGAGCGTAATTTTCGAACATAGAAAGCCCGGGCAAAGTTTCTTGGCGAAGAATTGTGTTGTTTACGAAGCTAAGTAAGTGCCCGGCCAAAGCGTAATTCAAAATACAGTTTCCATTCCCTGTGTCTTCCAAAAATAAAAGCATCGGCCTGCCAACGTATTCACGCGAGCTAGCGAGCGGCTAAGGGATGGATTGTGTTGTTTTACAAATCCGGGGCGAACTAAATCATTACTTTTCTTTTATGGTGAAATAGACACCTTTTGCTAAACGTTCGTAATTTTTGGATTGTTTTGTTTACAAATACAGTCTAGAACCAACGTCATATGACCAATTGAAGTCAAAACGGCAGCGTTAAACAGATTGAACGGCCACACAGTGACGCAACCTAACACAGCAGTTCTGATCTGGAGTGAGCGAGAGATAATCAAAAATAAATATGGAACTTTCAAATTCGATTGATAAATGGTTGTAATTTTCACTCTTTTCCACCGCATCCTAGCCCCACCCATGGTGCCAAGTGCACGGAGCGCGCCTCGAAGTAAAAAAGCAGCGCCCGAGCGACGACCGATCAAACGGCGCCGCCCTCGCTTTTTTTTTTCGACGCGCTTATGCCCGCCCTGTTGATTACGTTCCAGCTCGCGCCGCGCGGGTGTTGTGGCGGAAGCGGGCCTGGGATCAGCGGGTGACTGAGGGGGACCGTGGGGTGGGGGGAGGGGGGGGGGGGGGTCTGGGTTCTGGGGGCGAACGGAATTTACTCGGCACAGAATTTCTACTGAGAAATTGGTAGAGTTTTTAGTCATATTTTTGATGGTTTTTAACATTTTAAGTGCGAAAAAATTGGTAGGTTTTGAACAAAAAAAAAATTTTCTGACGTCTTGGGTATCCGGCTTGGTATATAAACCCCGGATATGGCCGGTTTTAAGCTATTGGAGTATTTGGTTGTATTAAGGTAAGTTTCTGAGCTATGGCTCGAATTTATACGCAATGGAGCAAAGTGGATGTCCCCGTCGCCTTACCCGGGCTCGGGCTTTTTTCGTACGTACATCGTCCATTCACTGTGCGAGTAAGATCGACTCGAATTCTTATTTTTGCCAGAACATAATCTTGTCTTCTTGCTTCCTTTGCGTGAATGTACCAGGGTGGGAGCAGTCGGGTGCACGGATTCCAATAATTCGATCCCACTACACGAATTTCAAAAATATCCTTCAACAAATATCAGACATTCTCTATCAAGTATTCATTCAAATTTGCGTGGAATTTTTTTTTTTTTCTTGGTCGTTTCTCATGCTTCGATCAGATCTGACATTACTGTGATAGTCAGCGCCGCTATGGGGCGCTCGATCGGCACCCATGCTTTACAGAATCAGCGTTGTTGCTTTGTTATGATTTTGGCTCCAAATTCTATTTGTAAACAAAGCAATGTTGTAATTACAATCGTTTATCAATCGAATTTGCAAGTAAGCGTGTTTTTTTTCCATCAAGAAAAAAAAAACATTATTGATGGATTGCTCCGCCCTATTCTGTAAACAACACAATTCTTCAACCGCTCGCCAGGAGACTCTGCCCGGGTTCTCTATTTTTTGTGAAAATAAAATAGAACACTGCCCAAGAAACATATACAACAGGGTACACATATTACCAAATTTTTGCATTCAAATGTCATCTAGAAAACGACTAAAACTTAGCCGAGTTCGAATAGAAATATTCTGTGCCAAGTAAATTAATTTCGAATATAAAAATACTGAGCTAAGCGAATTCCGTTCGCCGCGAACATCCCCTTACCTCCTCCCCAATACGCCACCCACTGATTTAATTTATTTTCAGACCCGTTCACCGCTAGCACGAACTCGAACGTCGCACACACGACAGGTGTAAGCGCGTGGTAAAGCGAGCGGCGCACGCACTTTTAACTTCTAGGCGCGCTTTGCACACTAGCCCACGGGGGCATTCGAGCATCATTGGGTATTGTTGGGTGTGAGGAGGTGATGTTACTGCGATGTGAAAGGATTGTACGTGGCAGTGAGATAGGCAAAACAAAGCAAAGGTAAAGCGACGCTAGATACTTGAAAAGAAAAAAATAACGTCACAAACGCATGGTCGAAGATGTTCTTTTATGTGTACCAGAAGTAGGAGATTTTTTTGGGCTCTTAAATGGGGGGTTGGGGTGCTTTTACGTCATCGCTTCTCGGCCTTTTGGCTAAGATCAAGTGTAGTAACTGTTCTATTCAGATTAATACCTGAATTGTGGGGTACTCCCCCACTCTTGTATTAATTTGATTTTTTTGAAACGAGAAAGCGTGGGTTCGGCTTGCCGCCCCGTTTTCACCGGTCGACTTGGCATTGCAGTACAGCCTTGATCGGCTCGTTGCTTTCCAATTTGGAAAGTCTTTCCTATCCACATCTCACAAACAATCTGTTTCATTTATCCTGTACGCCTGGGCGCTTGAAAACAAGTAGTGCCGATTCCCTTTGGCCTTAAGCTCAACAAAAATGCTTACCTTAAAAGCTTTTGCCAAGCGCCCAGTCAATTGCGTAACTCAAATATAGTTGGCATTCTTTGTTTCTTTCAAGATAAATCTAACGGCGAAACAACGTCCTGCCAGCCTATTCACGCAAAATCGATTTTATTCAATATATATCTAATTTGTTATGATATTCGTTTTAAACATGCTTATTGCGTCATAAACGATTTAGTTAGTTTATTTTCAAGCCTAATTAGTAATTCGCCAATCCATCAAACAAGGCGTGCGGCGAGCGTAATTTTCGAACATAGAAAGCCCGGGCAAAGTTTCTTGGCGAAGAATTGTGTTGTTTACGAAGCTAAGTAAGTGCCCGGCCAAAGCGTAATTCAAAATACAGTTTCCATTCCCTGTGTCTTCCAAAAATAAAAGCATCGGCCTGCCAACGTATTCACGCGAGCTAGCGAGCGGCTAAGGGATGGATTGTGTTGTTTTACAAATCCGGGGCGAACTAAATCATTACTTTTCTTTTATGGTGAAATAGACACCTTTTGCTAAACGTTCGTAATTTTTGGATTGTTTTGTTTACAAATACAGTCTAGAACCAACGTCATATGACCAATTGAAGTCAAAACGGCAGCGTTAAACAGATTGAACGGCCACACAGTGACGCAACCTAACACAGCAGTTCTGATCTGGAGTGAGCGAGAGATAATCAAAAATAAATATGGAACTTTCAAATTCGATTGATAAATGGTTGTAATTTTCACTCTTTTCCACCGCATCCTAGCCCCACCCATGGTGCCAAGTGCACGGAGCGCGCCTCGAAGTAAAAAGCAGCGCCCGAGCGACGACCGATCAAACGGCGCCGCCTCGCTTTTCCGACGCGCTTATGCCCGCCCTGTTGATTACGTTCCAGCTCGCGCCGCGCGGGTGTTGTGGCGGAAGCGGGCCTGGGATCAGCGGGTGACTGAGGGGGACCGTGGGGTGGGGGTCTGGGTTCTGGGGGCGAACGGAATTTACTCGGCACAGAATTTCTACTGAGAAATTGGTAGAGTTTTAGTCATATTTTGATGGTTTTTAACATTTTAAGTGCGAAAAAAATTGGTAGGTTTTGAACAAAAAAAAAAAAATTCTGACGTCTTGGGTATCCGGCTTGGTATATAAACCCCGGATATGGCCGGTTTTAAGCTATTGGAGTATTTGGTTGTATTAAGGTAAGTTTCTGAGCTATGGCTCGAATTTATACGCAATGGAGCAAAGTGGATGTCCCCGTCGCCTTACCCGGGCTCGGGCTTTTTTTCGTACGTACATCGTCCATTCACTGTGCGAGTAAGATCGACTCGAATTCTTATTTTTGCCAGAACATAATCTTGTCTTCTTGCTTCCTTTGCGTGAATGTACCAGGGTGGGAGCAGTCGGGTGCACGGATTCCAATAATTCGATCCCACTACACGAATTTCAAAAATATCCTTCAACAAATATCAGACATTCTCTATCAAGTATTCATTCAAATTTGCGTGGAATTTTTTTTTTTTTTTTCTTGGTCGTTTCTCATGCTTCGATCAGATCTGACATTACTGTGATAGTCAGCGCCGCTATGGGGCGCTCGATCGGCACCCATGCTTTACAGAATCAGCGTTGTTGCTTTGTTATGATTTTGGCTCCAAATTCTATTTGTAAACAAAGCAATGTTGTAATTACAATCGTTTATCAATCGAATTTGCAAGTAAGCGTGTTTTTTCCATCAAGAAAAAAAACATTATTGATGGATTGCTCCGCCCTATTCTGTAAACAACACAATTCTTCAACCGCTCGCCAGGAGACTCTGCCCGGGTTCTCTATTTTTTGTGAAAATAAAATAGAACACTGCCCAAGAAACATATACAACAGGGTACACATATTACCAAATTTTTGCATTCAAATGTCATCTAGAAAACGACTAAAACTTAGCCGAGTTCGAATAGAAATATTCTGTGCCAAGTAAATTAATTTCGAATATAAAAATACTGAGCTAAGCGAATTCCGTTCGCCGCGAACATCCCCTTACCTCCTCCCCAATACGCCACCCACTGATTTAATTTATTTTCAGACCCGTTCACCGCTAGCACGAACTCGAACGTCGCACACACGACAGGTGTAAGCGCGTGGTAAAGCGAGCGGCGCACGCACTTTTAACTTCTAGGCGCGCTTTGCACACTAGCCCACGGGGGCATTCGAGCATCATTGGGTATTGTTGGGTGTGAGGAGGTGATGTTACTGCGATGTGAAAGGATTGTACGTGGCAGTGAGATAGGCAAAACAAAGCAAAGGTAAAGCGACGCTAGATACTTGAAAAGAAAAAAATAACGTCACAAACGCATGGTCGAAGATGTTCTTTATGTGTACCAGAAGTAGGAGATTTTTTTGGGGCTCTTAAATGGGGGGTTGGGGTGCTTTTACGTCATCGCTTCTCGGCCTTTTGGCTAAGATCAAGTGTAGTAACTGTTCTATTCAGATTAATACCTGAATTGTGGGGTACTCCCCCACTCTTGTATTAATTTGATTTTTGAAACGAGAAAGCGTGGGTTCGGCTTGCCGCCCCGTTTTCACCGGTCGACTTGGCATTGCAGTACAGCCTTGATCGGCTCGTTGCTTTCCAATTTGGAAAGTCTTTCCTATCCACATCTCACAAACAATCTGTTTCATTTATCCTGTACGCCTGGGCGCTTGAAAAAACAAGTAGTGCCGATTCCCTTTGGCCTTAAGCTCAACAAAAATGCTTACCTTAAAAGCTTTTGCCAAGCGCCCAGTCAATTGCGTAACTCAAATATAGTTGGCATTCTTTGTTTCTTTCAAGATAAATCTAACGGCGAAACAACGTCCTGCCAGCCTATTCACGCAAAATCGATTTTATTCAATATATATCTAATTTGTTATGATATTCGTTTTAAAACATGCTTATTGCGTCATAAACGATTTAGTTAGTTTATTTTCAAGCCTAATTAGTAATTCGCCAATCCATCAAACAAGGCGTGCGGCGAGCGTAATTTTCGAACATAGAAAGCCCGGGCAAAGTTTCTTGGCGAAGAATTGTGTTGTTTACGAAGCTAAGTAAGTGCCCGGCCAAAGCGTAATTCAAAATACAGTTTCCATTCCCTGTGTCTTCCAAAAATAAAAGCATCGGCCTGCCAACGTATTCACGCGAGCTAGCGAGCGGCTAAGGGATGGATTGTGTTGTTTTACAAATCCGGGGCGAACTAAATCATTACTTTTCTTTTATGGTGAAATAGACACCTTTTGCTAAACGTTCGTAATTTTTGGATTGTTTTGTTTACAAATACAGTCTAGAACCAACGTCATATGACCAATTGAAGTCAAAACGGCAGCGTTAAACAGATTGAACGGCCACACAGTGACGCAACCTAACACAGCAGTTCTGATCTGGAGTGAGCGAGAGATAATCAAAAATAAATATGGAACTTTCAAATTCGATTGATAAATGGTTGTAATTTTCACTCTTTTCCACCGCATCCTAGCCCCACCCATGGTGCCAAGTGCACGGAGCGCGCCTCGAAGTAAAAAGCAGCGCCCGAGCGACGACCGATCAAACGGCGCCGCCTCGCTTTTTCCGACGCGCTTATGCCCGCCCTGTTGATTACGTTCCAGCTCGCGCCGCGCGGGTGTTGTGGCGGAAGCGGGCCTGGGATCAGCGGGTGACTGAGGGGGACCGTGGGGTGGGGGGGAGGGGGGGGGGGGGGGGGGTTTCTGGGGGCGAACGGAATTTACTCGGCACAGAATTTCTACTGAGAAATTGGTAGAGTTTTTAGTCATATTTTTGATGGTTTTTAACATTTTAAGTGCGAAAAAATTGGTAGGTTTTGAACAAAAAAAAAATTTTTCTGACGTCTTGGGTATCCGGCTTGGTATATAAACCCCGGATATGGCCGGTTTTAAGCTATTGGAGTATTTGGTTGTATTAAGGTAAGTTTCTGAGCTATGGCTCGAATTTATACGCAATGGAGCAAAGTGGATGTCCCCGTCGCCCCCCGTCGCCTTACCCGGGCTCGGGCTTTTTTCGTACGTACATCGTCCATTCACTGTGCGAGTAAGATCGACTCGAATTCTTATTTTTGCCAGAACATAATCTTGTCTTCTTGCTTCCTTTGCGTGAATGTACCAGGGTGGGAGCAGTCGGGTGCACGGATTCCAATAATTCGATCCCACTACACGAATTTCAAAAATATCCTTCAACAAATATCAGACATTCTCTATCAAGTATTCATTCAAATTTGCGTGGAATTTTTTTTTTTTTTCTTTGGTCGTTTCTCATGCTTCGATCAGATCTGACATTACTGTGATAGTCAGCGCCGCTATGGGGCGCTCGATCGGCACCCATGCTTTACAGAATCAGCGTTGTTGCTTTGTTATGATTTTGGCTCCAAATTCTATTTGTAAACAAAGCAATGTTGTAATTACAATCGTTTATCAATCGAATTTGCAAGTAAGCGTGTTTTTTTTTTTCCATCAAGAAAAAAAACATTATTGATGGATTGCTCCGCCCTATTCTGTAAACAACACAATTCTTCAACCGCTCGCCAGGAGACTCTGCCCGGGTTCTCTATTTTTTGTGAAAATAAAATAGAACACTGCCCAAGAAACATATACAACAGGGTACACATATTACCAAATTTTTGCATTCAAATGTCATCTAGAAAACGACTAAAACTTAGCCGAGTTCGAATAGAAATATTCTGTGCCAAGTAAATTAATTTCGAATATAAAAATACTGAGCTAAGCGAATTCCGTTCGCCGCGAACATCCCCTTACCTCCTCCCCAATACGCCACCCACTGATTTAATTTATTTTCAGACCCGTTCACCGCTAGCACGAACTCGAACGTCGCACACACGACAGGTGTAAGCGCGTGGTAAAGCGAGCGGCGCACGCACTTTTAACTTCTAGGCGCGCTTTGCACACTAGCCCACGGGGGCATTCGAGCATCATTGGGTATTGTTGGGTGTGAGGAGGTGATGTTACTGCGATGTGAAAGGATTGTACGTGGCAGTGAGATAGGCAAAACAAAGCAAAGGTAAAGCGACGCTAGATACTTGAAAAGAAAAAAATAACGTCACAAACGCATGGTCGAAGATGTTCTTTATGTGTACCAGAAGTAGGAGATTTTTGGGGCTCTTAAATGGGGGGTTGGGGTGCTTTTACGTCATCGCTTCTCGGCCTTTTGGCTAAGATCAAGTGTAGTAACTGTTCTATTCAGATTAATACCTGAATTGTGGGGTACTCCCCCACTCTTGTATTAATTTGATTTTTGAAACGAGAAAGCGTGGGTTCGGCTTGCCGCCCCGTTTTCACCGGTCGACTTGGCATTGCAGTACAGCCTTGATCGGCTCGTTGCTTTCCAATTTGGAAAGTCTTTCCTATCCACATCTCACAAACAATCTGTTTCATTTATCCTGTACGCCTGGGCGCTTGAAAAACAAGTAGTGCCGATTCCCTTTGGCCTTAAGCTCAACAAAAATGCTTACCTTAAAAGCTTTTGCCAAGCGCCCAGTCAATTGCGTAACTCAAATATAGTTGGCATTCTTTGTTTCTTTCAAGATAAATCTAACGGCGAAACAACGTCCTGCCAGCCTATTCACGCAAAATCGATTTTATTCAATATATATCTAATTTGTTATGATATTCGTTTTAAACATGCTTATTGCGTCATAAACGATTTAGTTAGTTTATTTTCAAGCCTAATTAGTAATTCGCCAATCCATCAAACAAGGCGTGCGGCGAGCGTAATTTTCGAACATAGAAAGCCCGGGCAAAGTTTCTTGGCGAAGAATTGTGTTGTTTACGAAGCTAAGTAAGTGCCCGGCCAAAGCGTAATTCAAAATACAGTTTCCATTCCCTGTGTCTTCCAAAAATAAAAGCATCGGCCTGCCAACGTATTCACGCGAGCTAGCGAGCGGCTAAGGGATGGATTGTGTTTTGTTTTACAAATCCGGGGCGAACTAAATCATTACTTTTCTTTTATGGTGAAATAGACACCTTTTGCTAAACGTTCGTAATTTTTGGATTGTTTTGTTTACAAATACAGTCTAGAACCAACGTCATATGACCAATTGAAGTCAAAACGGCAGCGTTAAACAGATTGAACGGCCACACAGTGACGCAACCTAACACAGCAGTTCTGATCTGGAGTGAGCGAGAGATAATCAAAAATAAATATGGAACTTTCAAATTCGATTGATAAATGGTTGTAATTTTCACTCTTTTCCACCGCATCCTAGCCCCACCCATGGTGCCAAGTGCACGGAGCGCGCCTCGAAGTAAAAAAGCAGCGCCCGAGCGACGACCGATCAAACGGCGCCGCCTCGCTTTTTCCGACGCGCTTATGCCCGCCCTGTTGATTACGTTCCAGCTCGCGCCGCGCGGGTGTTGTGGCGGAAGCGGGCCTGGGATCAGCGGGTGACTGAGGGGGACCGTGGGGTGGGGGGGGGGGGGGGGGGGGGGGTCTGGGTTCTGGGGGCGAACGGAATTTACTCGGCACAGAATTTCTACTGAGAAATTGGTAGAGTTTTAGTCATATTTTTGATGGTTTTTAACATTTTAAGTGCGAAAAAATTGGTAGGTTTTGAACAAAAAAAAAAATTTCTGACGTCTTGGGTATCCGGCTTGGTATATAAACCCCGGATATGGCCGGTTTTAAGCTATTGGAGTATTTGGTTGTATTAAGGTAAGTTTCTGAGCTATGGCTCGAATTTATACGCAATGGAGCAAAGTGGATGTCCCCGTCGCCTTTACCCGGGCTCGGGCTTTTTTCGTACGTACATCGTCCATTCACTGTGCGAGTAAGATCGACTCGAATTCTTATTTTTGCCAGAACATAATCTTGTCTTCTTGCTTCCTTTGCGTGAAATGTACCAGGGTGGGAGCAGTCGGGTGCACGGATTCCAATAATTCGATCCCACTACACGAATTTCAAAAATATCCTTCAACAAATATCAGACATTCTCTATCAAGTATTCATTCAAATTTGCGTGGAATTTTTTTTTTTTTTTTTCTTGGTCGTTTCTCATGCTTCGATCAGATCTGACATTACTGTGATAGTCAGCGCCGCTATGGGGCGCTCGATCGGCACCCATGCTTTACAGAATCAGCGTTGTTGCTTTGTTATGATTTTGGCTCCAAATTCTATTTGTAAACAAAGCAATGTTGTAATTACAATCGTTTATCAATCGAATTTGCAAGTAAGCGTGTTTTTTCCATCAAGAAAAAAAACATTATTGATGGATTGCTCCGCCCTATTCTGTAAACAACACAATTCTTCAACCGCTCGCCAGGAGACTCTGCCCGGGTTCTCTATTTTTTGTGAAAATAAAATAGAACACTGCCCAAGAAACATATACAACAGGGTACACATATTACCAAATTTTTGCATTCAAATGTCATCTAGAAAACGACTAAAACTTAGCCGAGTTCGAATAGAAATATTCTGTGCCAAGTAAATTAATTTCGAATATAAAAATACTGAGCTAAGCGAATTCCGTTCGCCGCGAACATCCCCTTACCTCCTCCCCAATACGCCACCCACTGATTTAATTTATTTTCAGACCCGTTCACCGCTAGCACGAACTCGAACGTCGCACACACGACAGGTGTAAGCGCGTGGTAAAGCGAGCGGCGCACGCACTTTTAACTTCTAGGCGCGCTTTGCACACTAGCCCACGGGGGCATTCGAGCATCATTGGGTATTGTTGGGTGTGAGGAGGTGATGTTACTGCGATGTGAAAGGATTGTACGTGGCAGTGAGATAGGCAAAACAAAGCAAAGGTAAAGCGACGCTAGATACTTGAAAAGAAAAAAATAACGTCACAAACGCATGGTCGAAGATGTTCTTTATGTGTACCAGAAGTAGGAGATTTTTTTGGGGCTCTTAAATGGGGGGTTGGGGTGCTTTTACGTCATCGCTTCTCGGCCTTTTGGCTAAGATCAAGTGTAGTAACTGTTCTATTCAGATTAATACCTGAATTGTGGGGTACTCCCCCACTCTTGTATTAATTTGATTTTTGAAACGAGAAAGCGTGGGTTCGGCTTGCCGCCCCGTTTTCACCGGTCGACTTGGCATTGCAGTACAGCCTTGATCGGCTCGTTGCTTTCCAATTTGGAAAGTCTTTCCTATCCACATCTCACAAACAATCTGTTTCATTTATCCTGTACGCCTGGGCGCTTGAAAACAAGTAGTGCCGATTCCCTTTGGCCTTAAGCTCAACAAAAATGCTTACCTTAAAAGCTTTTGCCAAGCGCCCAGTCAATTGCGTAACTCAAATATAGTTGGCATTCTTTGTTTCTTTCAAGATAAATCTAACGGCGAAACAACGTCCTGCCAGCCTATTCACGCAAAATCGATTTTATTCAATATATATCTAATTTGTTATGATATTCGTTTTAAACATGCTTATTGCGTCATAAACGATTTAGTTAGTTTATTTTCAAGCCTAATTAGTAATTCGCCAATCCATCAAACATGGCGTGCGGCGAGCGTAATTTTCGAACATAGAAAGCCCGGGCAAAGTTTCTTGGCGAAGAATTGTGTTGTTTACGAAGCTAAGTAAGTGCCCGGCCAAAGCGTAATTCAAAATACAGTTTCCATTCCCTGTGTCTTCCAAAAATAAAAGCATCGGCCTGCCAACGTATTCACGCGAGCTAGCGAGCGGCTAAGGGATGGATTGTGTTGTTTTACAAATCCGGGGCGAACTAAATCATTACTTTTCTTTTATGGTGAAATAGGACACCTTTTGCTAAACGTTCGTAATTTTTGGATTGTTTTGTTTACAAATACAGTCTAGAACCAACGTCATATGACCAATTGAAGTCAAAACGGCAGCGTTAAACAGATTGAACGGCCACACAGTGACGCAACCTAACACAGCAGTTCTGATCTGGAGTGAGCGAGAGATAATCAAAAATAAATATGGAACTTTCAAATTCGATTGATAAATGGTTGTAATTTTCACTCTTTTCCACCGCATCCTAGCCCCACCCATGGTGCCAAGTGCACGGAGCGCGCCTCGAAGTAAAAAGCAGCGCCCGAGCGACGACCGATCAAACGGCGCCGCCTCGCTTTTCCGACGCGCTTATGCCCGCCCTGTTGATTACGTTCCAGCTCGCGCCGCGCGGGTGTTGTGGCGGAAGCGGGCCTGGGATCAGCGGGTGACTGAGGGGGACCGTGGGGTGGGGGGAGGGGGGGGGGGGGGGTCTGGGTTCTGGGGGCGAACGGAATTTACTCGGCACAGAATTTCTACTGAGAAATTGGTAGAGTTTTAGTCATATTTTTGATGGTTTTTAACATTTTAAGTGCGCGAAAAAATTGGTAGGTTTTGAACAAAAAAAAAAATTTTCGGACGTCTTGGGTATCCGGCTTGGTATATAAACCCCGGATATGGCCGGTTTTTAAGCTATTGGAGTATTTGGTTGTATTAAGGTAAGTTTCTGAGCCGTGGCTCGAATTTATACGCAATGGAGCAAAGTGGATGTCCCCGGGCTGCGCCCGTCATGTCCCCGTCGCCTTACCCGGGCTCGGGGCTTTTTTCGTACGTACATCGTCCATCCACTGTGCGAGTAAAATCGACTCGAATTCTTATTTTTGCCAGAACATAATCTTGTCTTCTTGCTTCCTTTGCGTAAATGTACCAGGGTGGGAGCAGTCGGGTGCACGGATTCCAATAATTCGATCCCACTACACGAATTTCAAAAATATCCTTCAACAAATATCAGACATTCTCTATCAAGTATTCATTCAAATTTTGCGTGGAATTTTTTTTTTTTTTTTTTTGGTCGTTTCTCATGCCTCGATCAGATCTGACATTACTGTGATAGTCAGCGCCGCTATGGGGCGCTCGATCGGCACCCATGCTTTACAGAATCAGCGTTGTTGCTTTGTTATGATTTTGGCTCCAAATTCTATTTGTAAACAAAGCAATGTTGTAATTACAATCGTTTATCAATCGAATTTGCAAGTAAGCGTGTTTTTTTCCATCAAGAAAAAAAAACATTATTGATGGATTGCTCCGCCCTATTCTGTAAACAACACAATTCTTCAACCGCTCGCCAGGAGACTCTGCCCGGGTTCTCTATTTTTTGTGAAAATAAAATAGAACACTGCCCAAGAAACATATACAACAGGGTACACATATTACCAAATTTTTGCATTCAAATGTCATCTAGAAAACGACTAAAACTTAGCCGAGTTCGAATAGAAATATTCTGTGCCAAGTAAATTAATTTCGAATATAAAAATACTGAGCTAAGCGAATTCCGTTCGCCGCGAACATCCCCTTACCTCCTCCCCAATACGCCACCCACTGATTTAATTTATTTTCAGACCCGTTCACCGCTAGCACGAACTCGAACGTCGCACACACGACAGGTGTAAGCGCGTGGTAAAGCGAGCGGCGCACGCACTTTTAACTTCTAGGCGCGCTTTGCACACTAGCCCACGAGGGGCATTCGAGCATCATTGGGTATTGTTGGGTGTGAGGAGGTGATGTTACTGCGATGTGAAAGGATTGTACGTGGCAGTGAGATAGGCAAAACAAAGCAAAGGTAAAGCGACGCTAGTTACTTGAAAAGAAAAAAATAACGTCACAAACGCATGGTCGAAGATGTTCTTTATGTGTACCAGAAGTAGGAGATTTTTTTGGGCTCTTAAATGGGGGGTTGGGGTGCTTTTTACGTCATCGCTTCTCGGCCTTTTGGCTAAGAAGTCAAGTGTGTAGTAACTGTTCTATTCAGATTAATACCTGAATTGTGGGGTACTCCCCCACTCTTGTATTAATTTGATTTTTGAAACGAGAAAGCGTGGGTTCGGCTTGCCGCCCCGTTTTCACCGGTCGACTTGGCATTGCAGTACAGCCTTGATCGGCTCGTTGCTTTCCAATTTGGAAAGTCTTTCCTATCCACATCTCACAAACAACCTGTTTCATTTATCCTGTGCGCCTGGGCGCTTGAAAACAAGTAGTGCCGATTCCCTTTGGCCTTAAGCTCAACAAAAATGCTTACCTTAAAAGCTTTTGCCAAGCGCCCAGTCAATTGCGTAACTCAAATATAGTTGGCATTCTTTGTTTCTTTCAAGATAAATCTAACGGCGAAACAACGTTCCTGCCAGCCTATTCACGCAAAATCGATTTTATTCAATATATATCTAATTTGTTATGATATTCGTTTTAAAACATGCTTATTGCGTCATAAACGATTTAGTTGGTTTATTTTCAAGCCTAATTAGTAATTCGCCAATCCATCAAACATGGCGTGCGGCGAGCGTAATTTTCGAACATAGAAAGCCCGGGCAAAGTTTCTTGGCGAAGAATTGTGTTGTTTACGAAGCTAAGTAAGTGCCCGGCCAAAGCGTAATTCAAAATACAGTTTCCATTCCCTGTGTCTTCCAAAAATAAAAGCATCGGCCTGCCAACGTATTCACGCGAGCTAGCGAGCGGCTAAGGGATGGATTGTGTTGTTTTACAAATCCGGGGCGAATTAAATCATTACTTTTCTTTTATGGTGAAATAGACACCTTTTGCTAAACGTTCGTAATTTTTGGATTGTTTTGTTTACAAATACAGTCTAGAACCAACGTCATATGACCAATTGAAGTCAAAACGGCAGCGTTAAACAGATTGAACGGCCACACAGTGACGCAACCTAACACAGCAGTTCTGCTCTGGAGTGAGCGAGAGATAATCAAAAATAAATATGGAACTTTCAAATTCGATTGATAAATGGTTGTAATTTTCACTCTTTTCCACCGCATCCTAGCCCCACCCATGGTGCCAAGTGCACGGAGCGCGCCTCGAAGTAAAAAGCAGCGCCCGAGCGACGACCGATCAAACGGCGCCGCCTCGCTTTTTTCCGACGCGCTTATGCCCGCCCTGTTGATTACGTTCCAGCTCGCGCCGCGCGCGGGTGTTGTGGCGGAAGCGGGCCTGGGATCAGAGCGGGTGACTGAGGGGGACCGTGGGGTGGGGGGAGGGGGGGGGGGGGGGGGTCTGGGTTCTGGGGGCGAACGGAATTTACTCGGCACAGAATTTCTACTGAGAAACTGGTAGAGTTTTAGTCATATTTTTTGATGGTTTTTAAACATTTTAAGTGCGAAAAAATTGGTAGGTTTTGAACAAAAAAAAAATTTTCGGACGTCTTGGGTATCCGGCTTGGTATATAAAACCCCGGATATGGCCGGTTTTAAGCTATTGGAGTATTTGGTTGTATTAAGGTAAGTTTCTGAGCCGTGGCTCGAAAATTTATACGCAGATGGAGCAAAGTGGATGTCCCCGGGCTGCGCCCGTCATGTCCCCGTCGCCTTACCCGGGCTCGGGCTTTTTTCGTACGTACATCGTCCATTTCACTGTGCGAGTAAAATCGACTCGAATTTCTTATTTTTGCCAGAACATAATCTTGTCTTCTTGCTTCCTTTGCGTAAATGTACCAGGGTGGGAGCAGTCGGGTGCACGGATTCCAATAATTCGATCCCACTACACGAATTTCAAAAATATCCTTCAACAAATATCAGACATTCTCTATCAAGTATTCATTCAAATTTGCGTGGAATTTTTTTTTTTTTTTTTCTTGGTCGTTTCTCATGCCTCGATCAGATCTGACATTACTGTGATAGTCAGCGCCGCTATGGGGCGCTCGATCGGCAACCCATGCTTTACAGAATCAGCGTTGTTGCTTTGTTATGATTTTGGCTCCAAATTCTATTTGTAAACAAAGCAATGTTGTAATTACAATCGTTTATCAATCGAATTTGCAAGTAAGCGTGTTTTTTCCATCAAGAAAAAAAACATTATTGATGGATTGCTCCGCCCTATTCTGTAAACAACACAATTCTTCAAACCGCTCGCCAGGAGACTCTGCCCGGGTTCTCTATTTTTTGTGAAAATAAAATAGAACACTGCCCAAGAAACATATACAACAGGGTACACATATTACCAAATTTTTGCATTCAAATGTCATCTAGAAAACGACTAAAAAACTTAGCCGAGTTCGAATAGAAATATTCTGTGCCAAGTAAATTAATTTCGAATATAAAAATACTGAGCTAAGCGGAATTCCGTTCGCCGCGAACATCCCCTTACCTCCTCCCCAATACGCCACCCACTGATTTAATTTATTTTCAGACCCGTTCAACCGCTAGCACGGAACTCGAACGTCGCACACACGACAGGTGTAAAGCGCGTGGTAAAGCGAGCGGCGCACGCACTTTTAACTTCTAGGCGCGCTTTGCACACTAGCCCACGGGGGCATTCGAGCATCATTGGGTATTGTTGGGTGTGTGAGGAGGTGATGTTACTGCGATGTGGAAGGATTGTACGTGGCAGTGAGATAGGCAAAACAAAGCAAAGGTTAAAGCGACGCTAGATACTTGAAAAGAAAAAAATAACGTCACAAACGCATGGTCGAAGATGTTCTTTATGTGTACCAGAAGTAGGAGATTTTTTGGGGCTCTTAAATGGGGGGTTGGGGTGCTTTTACGTCATCGCTTCTCGGCCTTTTGGCTAAGATCAAGTGTAGTAACTGTTCTATTCAGATTAATAACCTGAATTGTGGAGGGTACTCCCCCACTCTTGTATTAATTTGATTTTTGAAACGAGAAAGCGTGGGTTCGGCTTTGCCGCCCCGTTTTCACCGTTCGACTTGGCATTTGCAGTACAGCCTTGATCGCTCGTTGCTTTCCAATTTGGGAAAGTCTTTTCCTATCCACATTCTCACAAACAATCTGTTTCATTTATCCTGTACGCCTGGGCGCTTGAAACCCCCACAACCCACGCTTGTGCCGATTCCCTTTGGCCTTAAGCTCAACAAAAATGCTTACCTTAAAAGCTTTTGCCAAGCGCCCAGTCAATTTGCGTAACTCTCAAATATAGTTGGCATTCTTTGTTTCTTTGTCAAGATAAAATCTAACGGCGAAACAACGTCCTGCCAGCCTATTCACGCAAAATCGATTTTATTCAATATAATATCTAATTTGTTATGATATTCGTTTTAAACATGCTTATTGCGTCATAAACGATTTAGTTAGTTTTTTTTTCAAGCCTATTTAGTAATTCGCCAATTCCATCAAAACAAGGCGTGCGGCGAGCTTAATTTTCGAACATAGAAAAAGCACGGGCAAAGTTTCCTATGGCGAAGAATTTGTGTTGTTTATACGAAGCTAAGTAAGTGCCCCGGGCCAAAAGCGTAATTCAAAATAAATTTTGGTACAGTTTCCATTCCCTGTGTCTTCCAATAATAAAAGCATCGGCCTGCCAAAGTATTCACGACGAGGCTAGCGAAGCGGGCTAGAGTGGATGGATTGTGTTGGTTTACAAATCCGGGGCGAAACTAAAATTCATTAACTATATCTTTTATGGTAGAAATAGACACCTTTTGCT
>OZ023144.1:16609697-16655304 GCA_963675895.2 Styela plicata | reverse complement strand
GTTAGCATTTGCTGAAGAAAATCAGATGCCTATGGGAAGTCTCCAAGAACTCTTGGGTTTTGTCCTTCAGACCAACCGTCGATAACAGTACTAGTTGCCGGGAAGAGTTTATTAAGAGTACGAAGGGACTTGCTGTCACGGATGTCGGTACGCTGAAGTTCACCTTACCTTCTCCGCCGAGTGTACGAATATCTGTTCGTGGAATAGCAGATGAAACTCCTCCCTCGAAGGCTATTGAAGCGATACAGCGAACAGGCTGTGGTCGTGTGCTGAACGCAACAAGACTCTGGCATAAGGGCACCACCATTTATAATGGGCACACAGCTTTCTCCATACAGGATTTTGACATAGATAGATTGCCACCGTTCATCACTATCGACGGCATCCGGTGCAAAACCTTCGTTCCGAAGGAACTCTTTGTGCCGCTTTGCAATAACTGCTTGGAAAAAGGTCACATAACTTCCACATGTACGAATGAGGCAAGATGTCGGTTCTGTCCACAAATCAGACGCTCAGCCGACATCGTTCAAACGAGCGGCATACAGTTTTACAAATCCAGCTACACAACCGAGTAACACTACAAGTCGCCCAGTCCCTTGCCCAAGAACAAACTAAATGTACCTAAGAATCAGACTGTCACCAATCAAACAAACATAAAACCTACAAAGGAATTGACTAATACTTATTCCTGGAACCTCCAAAATACATCAACAACCCATCCCTGCTAGAACACTCCCAAAAAAACATTGATGTTGAACTCTGTTGACGAAGAATACAAGTAATACGGAAGATGGGCCACAACAGGCAAAAGGGCGTTCACTTTTTCTGCAGTCAAGAGGTTACAGCTCAGTCAAACCGCCAACACTATTATGCCAAAATCTCCACAAATCCAACAGAGTAAAGTACCAATAATTCGGCTGAAGTATACAAACAAGCGCAAAACAAAACAAACCCATTTCACCGCCTAAAAAATACCGGAAAGAATCTCTCCAATAGTCAAAATAAGAGAACTATACCCACAACCAAATCGATCCACATCACTTCAGCACAATAGCCAACCTAGTTCACAAGAACTCAGAATTGCCCCTTGGACAGCCAATGCCGGAAACGCAATGGTCCCAGAATTGGGATAAGGATGATGTGATGGGTGTCGATCAGCCAAACATCACCATCAAAAACCCCTATCACTAAGATGAAAGAATAGCCGCAACACCACATCAACCAAAGCAGGATTACTCACCCGAATTATTCAAAACCTAAACCCCAACGGATCCAAAGAGGGTAGAAGAGGGAGCGTGTCAAACGTGTCCGTTTCTCAGAATGACAAGGCCAATGACGCTTTTTGTTATGCAGCCCAGATAACTCTGGTACACTGATCCAAGTAAAGCCTATATCCAAACATCAACACCACTCTTCTTCTTTGCCCGGATCTCTCTACCAAGACAAATTCTCCATCTCAATTTGAGAGAAGTAAGAGAAGAGGAGGAACCAGTCCTGATGGTGCATATCTAAAAGAAAATTCTCAAATGAGAACTAGTAAAAAAAAGCAAACATGAGGATTCTCTTAAACAGAGGAGGGCCACAAGCAATGTTAGTTTTTAACCTATAGTATACCTTTTCAATAGCTAACCGTGACCACACCCAAACCCAAGCATGCAAATAAATTATATATAAAATAGCATCTATCAATTTAGATGGCTGGAACAAACACCAAAAGTCAAATTACCACAGTGGATCAACAAGCATAAATGTCACGAGTAATATGTCTACAACAACTACATAAAGTTAACAAACAAACAATGGAATCCTGGGCAAACAAACTTGGATATATTGCCTACATTAATACAATACCGGCGTCATCAATACCTAACTACCAACACAAGTACTTTAGAAAAGGAACGGCGATTTTAACAAAACATAACTCGAATTTCAAGCAATCAAATTACAAGATTTTTATGGACTACAGGATAGACAGTATTGATGTAGAAAACTCCGATTTTAAAATTAAAATTATAAATGTGTATGCCCCCTCTGAAAGAGGCACGGTCCAAACTGAGTTCTTCAAATCACTGAGAGACATTATAACAATCGAGACACAAGCCTCATCGCCCATTCTCCTCGGAGATTTCAATGCAATCACTGACAAAGCTGATGCACTGCATTCGATAAACTTCAGATTAAACTGTGCTGAAAAAATCCTGCTTCATACAATAGAAACAAATAGCCTCAGTGATACATTCCGTCAAAAAAATCCATCAAAATACATCTTCACTTACTGTGGGAATAATCAGAGTCGTCGTATAGACCGAATCTATCATCACCAATCCTTGCAGCATCACATTAACCGGATAAAGCATGTAGTAAACACCATTTCGGACCATACACTAATTCCAATAATCTCTCTCAAAACCCAGGAAAAGATAAGATGGGGAAAGGGCACCTGGAGGTGTAATACCCAAAACTTCTTTGAAAATAAATATAAAAATTTAATCGAACTGACTTACGAGAGAGCG
Organism: Styela plicata; assembly: GCA_963675895.2. Classification (NCBI taxonomy): domain Eukaryota; kingdom Metazoa; phylum Chordata; class Ascidiacea; order Stolidobranchia; family Styelidae; genus Styela; species Styela plicata. The sequence continues at coordinate 16,652,791 of OZ023144.1, read as the reverse complement.
CTCGAAAAAACGGAAGGATTTTGACAACGTGCAAAATTTGGTGGGATTATACGAAGGACATAAATTAAAAAGCAGTCACAGCAATATTCAATATTTCGGGCAAAAGATAGACGAAATGAAAAAGAACAAATACATAAGGATTTGGAAATACTAATTAGGCAAGGACTGCCACAAAACAACGTCAAAATTCATACTCTTCAAATAAAGCTAAAAAGAAATACAAGAGGAAAACGCCAAAGGTGACCTCATGAGGGCTAAAATTTATGATATGGAACATGGTGAAGGTACCAACACGAAGTTTCTATGACAGCATTAGGCAACGGGATAAAGAGACAACAATTAAAGAAATACAAGATGAAAATGGAGTCAAACAAACAGATCCACAAAAAATAATGTGCGCAGTAAAAAATTTCTATGAAAAGCTTTGGGGTAAAGCAGCAGATACGGATAAAAAAAATTCAAGATTGGTATATCCAAAAAATGGAAAAAACCAAGATTTCAGACGAAGATAATTATATTATGGTAGAGCCTGTTACTGAAACTGAAGTAATATCTACTATAAAAGATATGGAAAATAACAAGTCTCCAGGACTCGATGGCTTGATGAAAGAGTTTTACACATCATTTTGGTACCCTCATAAAAAGAGAATTTACCCAAATAATAAACAATATACTCATTTCTGGACAACTCCCCATAAGCAATAAAGAAGCACGGGTAAAACTTTTTATATAAAAAAGGGAATGAATGTGAATTGAAGAACTGGAGGCCAATCTCAGTCCTCAACACCGACTATAAGATTGTTGCTAAAATTCTATTCAATAGAGTGAAAGTAGCTCTGGGTAAAATAATAAGCCCCTCTCAGAAATCAACCATCCCCGGGAGGAGCATCTTTGATATTCATCACAACATCAACAGTGTCATTGACGTCAGCAAAAGAAATAATACACCAGCAATGGTCATTTCGGTGGACAACTTAAAGGCTTTCGACTTAGTCAATCATACCTTCCTCTTTAAAATATTGAAATGTATCAACCTCAACCCAAGAACCCTTGCATTGATCCAAGATATATACACGAATTTAACTAGTACGATAGAAATTAATGGAAAACTGACAGGAAAAATTAGCATACTCAGAGGAATCCGCCAAGGTTGTCCTCTGAGTATGCTATTGTACACCTTAAACGCAGAACCATTAGCTCGGGCAATACAAGACAATAAATTAATTACTGGAATACGATTAGGAAAAGCGGAACATAAAATGGATCAATTTGCAGATGACAACAATTTTATAACAACGAACACAAAATCTCTTGACATCATCTTTAAAGAACTGGACAATTTCAAAGCAGCTACTGGACAAGAAATAAATAGGGACAAAACCGAAATACTTTGCACAACAGAAAAAGCAAAACGTATAATATCAGGAACATCGTACGAGAAATTTGTGAAGGATAAAATTAAAATAGTTGGAGTATATTTCGGGAAAAACAGGTCAAATACCATTTGGGAAGAAAGGAAAGTCAAAGTAGAAAAGATACTTAATCTCAGCAAAAATCGTAAATTAACCTGGAGAGGAAAAATGCTAATATTAAATTCGCTGGCAATGTCCCAAATACTTTATTTTTCAAGGTCGGTACCAACTTCAAATCAAATTGTCCAAAATCTTCAAAACATGTTCTTCAAGTTCTTTTGGTTTCCTGAGCCCTTCGAAACAATCTCAAGAAAAACCTTGCTGAAATCTAAGGATAACGGAGGATATGGCATGCTGGACCATAGCTGCAAAAATTCAAACTTGTGAAATGGAACTGGTCCGGACTCTGGTCACAATTGAAACGCCAACACAGTTTTGGCACTACGAGGCCCTTTACCAACTGGGATCCAAAATCAGACAACTGAATCCAAATTTTATACAGCAATTCGATGCCTCATTCATTCTCTATACCTGAAAAATGGAAAGCTCTCTTAGACAAACATCAACAACTTGACATGAACAAAAAAGACTGGGAAAAAACAAAACACAAAGACATTTACAATAAACTCAAAGAACTTAAGCAGGCATCGCTATCGGCAATTTATACACGTGAGACTTGGAAAAAGATACACATGGAACAAAAGAAATACAAAAGAAGGATCACCAACCAGGAAAAAATGCATTTCGTACAGAATTATAAAAAATGGCTACCTATTCGGACAAAAAAAGACAAGGGACAGGATACAGGTTTGAAAAGGACACTGGGAAAGAGCTCATTCTACGGTGTAAATTTTGCAAAAATACCAGAGACAATACAGATCACATATTTCTCCATTGCAAAAAGACATCAAACACCCTGAAACGGATAAATGACGTAGTAAATTCAATTTGTAATCAACCCGTAACATTGACAATGAATAACATCTTCTACAACAACTATGAAGGGGAAAATCAAGTCATAGTCATGAAGATTCTACAACTGTTGAAAGCAGCTATAATAGGCACAAAAATATCCCTCGACCAGTTGAATGAGTATTCAACCGAATTGCGGAACAACAAAACATATGAGGAAATTTTGAAACAATTGACGACATTTTTGATAATTTTGGACACAAGAAAAGAAAAACTAGAAGAACTTGGCTTAAAGAGAAACTGGAAAGAAATTCTAGCTGGACACGTACTTTCACGTTAACAGACAGACACAGTACTGTAAGTTTCTCTGATACCAAAAGTTCTTAAGAACCCTGGAAACCACAAAGACATTGGAGTATTTGGTTGTATTATAAAACTACAAACAACAACTGAAACAAACACCATAAGTAGTAGCACAAATGTTTAAATAGGATCGAACTACATTTCCAACAAACATCTGTCTGGACACGTGGTTGCTATTCATCAGCCTTGTTGACCAGAGGGAACTGCCATATACAAGCGACCTCCCTAAGGGCAAGTAGATGTGATTGTGCATTCCCATGCGAAGCCAGCATCGACTTCTATAGTTGCCACAATCGGTAGCGAGTATCTGCATGACATTAATATCAACACGACAGACGTGTGGGCGACAAGAACCATTCCGTCTCGTTCGGGTAAATGTGGCGTCGTCCTCGAGCCGTCCTGACCTGGAATATCCAGTCAGGTCGCAACGACTCTGATAACTTGTAATGCGGGGCACTCCCCTGCTCCTGCTACCAGGGTAGACGGAAGGCCCAACCGGGCTGATCGATGCATCTCTGTCTTGTCTCTTCATGGCAGAGGTCGGAATTTCCCGGCCAAAACCTATCTTTCCCCCATCCTATCTTCTAAACCCTATCCCGTTACCCGTCTTGATTTTATGCGGTTCCGCTTCCTAAAATATAAGAAATACCATCTACCACGGACATGAAGAACCGGTAGAGCACCACTGATTGTTAAGTGGACAGAAAAGTTCCCTTACTGCAAGAGACTTGCCTGTAGCTCCCGTATGTCTACATGGAGATGAACGAATTTATACGCAATGGAGCAAAGTGGATGTCCCCGTCGCCTTACCCGGGCTCGGGCTTTTTTCGTACGTACATCGTCCATTCACTGTGCGAGTAAGATCGACTCGAATTCTTATTTTTGCCAGAACATAATCTTGTCTTCTTGCTTCCTTTGCGTGAATGTACCAGGGTGGGAGCAGTCGGGTGCACGGATTCCAATAATTCGATCCCACTACACGAATTTCAAAAATATCCTTCAACAAATATCAGACATTCTCTATCAAGTATTCATTCAAATTTGCGTGGAATTTTTTTTTTTTTTCTTGGTCGTTTCTCATGCTTCGATCAGATCTGACATTACTGTGATAGTCAGCGCCGCTATGGGGCGCTCGATCGGCACCCATGCTTTACAGAATCAGCGTTGTTGCTTTGTTATGATTTTGGCTCCAAATTCTATTTGTAAACAAAGCAATGTTGTAATTACAATCGTTTATCAATCGAATTTGCAAGTAAGCGTGTTTTTTCCATCAAGAAAAAAAACATTATTGATGGATTGCTCCGCCCTATTCTGTAAACAACACAATTCTTCAACCGCTCGCCAGGAGACTCTGCCCGGGTTCTCTATTTTTTGTGAAAATAAAATAGAACACTGCCCAAGAAACATATACAACAGGGTACACATATTACCAAATTTTTGCATTCAAATGTCATCTAGAAAACGACTAAAACTTAGCCGAGTTCGAATAGAAATATTCTGTGCCAAGTAAATTAATTTCGAATATAAAAATACTGAGCTAAGCGAATTCCGTTCGCCGCGAACATCCCCTTACCTCCTCCCCAATACGCCACCCACTGATTTAATTTATTTTCAGACCCGTTCACCGCTAGCACGAACTCGAACGTCGCACACACGACAGGTGTAAGCGCGTGGTAAAGCGAGCGGCGCACGCACTTTTAACTTCTAGGCGCGCTTTGCACACTAGCCCACGGGGGCATTCGAGCATCATTGGGTATTGTTGGGTGTGAGGAGGTGATGTTACTGCGATGTGAAAGGATTGTACGTGGCAGTGAGATAGGCAAAACAAAGCAAAGGTAAAGCGACGCTAGATACTTGAAAAGAAAAAAATAACGTCACAAACGCATGGTCGAAGATGTTCTTTATGTGTACCAGAAGTAGGAGATTTTTTGGGGCTCTTAAATGGGGGGTTGGGGTGCTTTTACGTCATCGCTTCTCGGCCTTTTGGCTAAGATCAAGTGTAGTAACTGTTCTATTCAGATTAATACCTGAATTGTGGGGTACTCCCCCACTCTTGTATTAATTTGATTTTTGAAACGAGAAAGCGTGGGTTCGGCTTGCCGCCCCGTTTTCACCGGTCGACTTGGCATTGCAGTACAGCCTTGATCGGCTCGTTGCTTTCCAATTTGGAAAGTCTTTCCTATCCACATCTCGCAAACAATCTGTTTCATTTATCCTGTACGCCTGGGCGCTTGAAAACAAGTAGTGCCGATTCCCTTTGGCCTTAAGCTCAACAAAAATGCTTACCTTAAAAGCTTTTGCCAAGCGCCCAGTCAATTGCGTAACTCAAATATAGTTGGCATTCTTTGTTTCTTTCAAGATAAATCTAACGGCGAAACAACGTCCTGCCAGCCTATTCACGCAAAATCGATTTTATTCAATATATATCTAATTTGTTATGATATTCGTTTTAAACATGCTTATTGCGTCATAAACGATTTAGTTAGTTTATTTTCAAGCCTAATTAGTAATTCGCCAATCCATCAAACAAGGCGTGCGGCGAGCGTAATTTTCGAACATAGAAAGCCCGGGCAAAGTTTCTTGGCGAAGAATTGTGTTGTTTACGAAGCTAAGTAAGTGCCCGGCCAAAGCGTAATTCAAAATACAGTTTCCATTCCCTGTGTCTTCCAAAAATAAAAGCATCGGCCTGCCAACGTATTCACGCGAGCTAGCGAGCGGCTAAGGGATGGATTGTGTTGTTTTACAAATCCGGGGCGAACTAAATCATTACTTTTCTTTTATGGTGAAATAGACACCTTTTGCTAAACGTTCGTAATTTTTGGATTGTTTTGTTTACAAATACAGTCTAGAACCAACGTCATATGACCAATTGAAGTCAAAACGGCAGCGCGTTAAACAGATTGAACGGCCACACAGTGACGCAACCTAACACAGCAGTTCTGATCTGGAGTGAGCGAGAGATAATCAAAAATAAATATGGAACTTTCAAATTCGATTGATAAATGGTTGTAATTTTCACTCTTTTCCACCGCATCCTAGCCCCACCCATGGTGCCAAGTGCACGGAGCGCGCCTCGAAGTAAAAAGCAGCGCCCGAGCGACGACCGATCAAACGGCGCCGCCTCGCTTTTTCCGACGCGCTTATGCCCGCCCTGTTGATTACGTTCCAGCTCGCGCCGCGCGGGTGTTGTGGCGGAAGCGGGCCTGGGATCAGCGGGTGACTGAGGGGGACCGTGGGGTGGGGGGGGGGGGGGGGGGGGGGGTCTGGGTTCTGGGGGCGAACGGAATTTACTCGGCACAGAATTTCTACTGAGAAATTGGTAGAGTTTTAGTCATATTTTTGATGGTTTTTAACATTTTAAGTGCGAAAAAATTGGTAGGTTTTGAACAAAAAAAAATTTTTCTGACGTCTTGGGTATGCGGCTTGGTATATAAACCCCGGATATGGCCGGTTTTAAGCTATTGGAGTATTTGGTTGTATTAAGGTAAGTTTCTGAGCTATGGCTCGAATTTATACGCAATGGAGCAAAGTGGATGTCCCCGTCGCCTTACCCGGGCTCGGGCTTTTTTCGTACGTACATCGTCCATTCACTGTGCGAGTAAGATCGACTCGAATTCTTATTTTTGCCAGAACATAATCTTGTCTTCTTGCTTCCTTTGCGTGAATGTACCAGGGTGGGAGCAGTCGGGTGCACGGATTCCAATAATTCGATCCCACTACACGAATTTCAAAAATATCCTTCAACAAATATCAGACATTCTCTATCAAGTATTCATTCAAATTTGCGTGGAATTTTTTTTTTTCTTGGTCGTTTCTCATGCTTCGATCAGATCTGACATTACTGTGATAGTCAGCGCCGCTATGGGGCGCTCGATCGGCACCCATGCTTTACAGAATCAGCGTTGTTGCTTTGTTATGATTTTGGCTCCAAATTCTATTTGTAAACAAAGCAATGTTGTAATTACAATCGTTTATCAATCGAATTTGCAAGTAAGCGTGTTTTTTCCATCAAGAAAAAAAACATTATTGATGGATTGCTCCGCCCTATTCTGTAAACAACACAATTCTTCAACCGCTCGCCAGGAGACTCTGCCCGGGTTCTCTATTTTTTGTGAAAATAAAATAGAACACTGCCCAAGAAACATATACAACAGGGTACACATATTACCAAATTTTTGCATTCAAATGTCATCTAGAAAACGACTAAAACTTAGCCGAGTTCGAATAGAAATATTCTGTGCCAAGTAAATTAATTTCGAATATAAAAATACTGAGCTAAGCGAATTCCGTTCGCCGCGAACATCCCCTTACCTCCTCCCCAATACGCCACCCACTGATTTAATTTATTTTCAGACCCGTTCACCGCTAGCACGAACTCGAACGTCGCACACACGACAGGTGTAAGCGCGTGGTAAAGCGAGCGGCGCACGCACTTTTAACTTCTAGGCGCGCTTTGCACACTAGCCCACGGGGGCATTCGAGCATCATTGGGTATTGTTGGGTGTGAGGAGGTGATGTTACTGCGATGTGAAAGGATTGTACGTGGCAGTGAGATAGGCAAAACAAAGCAAAGGTAAAGCGACGCTAGATACTTGAAAAGAAAAAAATAACGTCACAAACGCATGGTCGAAGATGTTCTTTATGTGTACCAGAAGTAGGAGGAGATTTTTTTTGGGGCTCTTAAATGGGGGGTTGGGGTGCTTTTACGTCATCGCTTCTCGGCCTTTTGGCTAAGATCAAGTGTAGTAACTGTTCTATTCAGATTAATACCTGAATTGTGGGGTACTCCCCCACTCTTGTATTAATTTGATTTTTGAAACGAGAAAGCGTGGGTTCGGCTTGCCGCCCCGTTTTCACCGGTCGACTTGGCATTGCAGTACAGCCTTGATCGGCTCGTTGCTTTCCAATTTGGAAAGTCTTTCCTATCCACATCTCGCAAACAATCTGTTTCATTTATCCTGTACGCCTGGGCGCTTGAAAACAAGTAGTGCCGATTCCCTTTGGCCTTAAGCTCAACAAAAATGCTTACCTTAAAAGCTTTTGCCAAGCGCCCAGTCAATTGCGTAACTCAAATATAGTTGGCATTCTTTGTTTCTTTCAAGATAAATCTAACGGCGAAACAACGTCCTGCCAGCCTATTCACGCAAAATCGATTTTATTCAATATATATATATCTAATTTGTTATGATATTCGTTTTAAACATGCTTATTGCGTCATAAACGATTTAGTTAGTTTATTTTCAAGCCTAATTAGTAATTCGCCAATCCATCAAACAAGGCGTGCGGCGAGCGTAATTTTCGAACATAGAAAGCCCGGGCAAAGTTTCTTGGCGAAGAATTGTGTTGTTTACGAAGCTAAGTAAGTGCCCGGCCAAAGCGTAATTCAAAATACAGTTTCCATTCCCTGTGTCTTCCAAAAATAAAAGCATCGGCCTGCCAACGTATTCACGCGAGCTAGCGAGCGGCTAAGGGATGGATTGTGTTGTTTTACAAATCCGGGGCGAACTAAATCATTACTTTTCTTTTATGGTGAAATAGACACCTTTTGCTAAACGTTCGTAATTTTTGGATTGTTTTGTTTACAAATACAGTCTAGAACCAACGTCATATGACCAATTGAAGTCAAAACGGCAGCGTTAAACAGATTGAACGGCCACACAGTGACGCAACCTAACACAGCAGTTCTGATCTGGAGTGAGCGAGAGATAATCAAAAATAAATATGGAACTTTCAAATTCGATTGATAAATGGTTGTAATTTTCACTCTTTTCCACCGCATCCTAGCCCCACCCATGGTGCCAAGTGCACGGAGCGCGCCTCGAAGTAAAAAGCAGCGCCCGAGCGACGACCGATCAAACGGCGCCGCCTCGCTTTTTCCGACGCGCTTATGCCCGCCCTGTTGATTACGTTCCAGCTCGCGCCGCGCGGGTGTTGTGGCGGAAGCGGGCCTGGGATCAGCGGGTGACTGAGGGGGACCGTGGGGTGGGGGGAGGGGGGGGGTCTGGGTTCTGGGGGCGAACGGAATTTACTCGGCACAGAATTTCTACTGAGAAATTGGTAGAGTTTTAGTCATATTTTTGATGGTTTTTAACATTTTAAGTGCGAAAAAATTGGTAGGTTTTGAACAAAAAAAATTTTTCTGACGTCTTGGGTATGCGGCTTGGTATATAAACCCCGGATATGGCCGGTTTTAAGCTATTGGAGTATTTGGTTGTATTAAGGTAAGTTTCTGAGCTATGGCTCGAATTTATACGCAATGGAGCAAAGTGGATGTCCCCGTCGCCTTACCCGGGCTCGGGCTTTTTTCGTACGTACATCGTCCATTCACTGTGCGAGTAAGATCGACTCGAATTCTTATTTTTGCCAGAACATAATCTTGTCTTCTTGCTTCCTTTGCGTGAATGTACCAGGGTGGGAGCAGTCGGGTGCACGGATTCCAATAATTCGATCCCACTACACGAATTTCAAAAATATCCTTCAACAAATATCAGACATTCTCTATCAAGTATTCATTCAAATTTGCGTGGAATTTTTTTTTTTTTTCTTGGTCGTTTCTCATGCTTCGATCAGATCTGACATTACTGTGATAGTCAGCGCCGCTATGGGGCGCTCGATCGGCACCCATGCTTTTACAGAATCAGCGTTGTTGCTTTGTTATGATTTTGGCTCCAAATTCTATTTGTAAACAAAGCAATGTTGTAATTACAATCGTTTATCAATCGAATTTGCAAGTAAGCGTGTTTTTTCCATCAAGAAAAAAAAAACATTATTGATGGATTGCTCCGCCCTATTCTGTAAACAACACAATTCTTCAACCGCTCGCCAGGAGACTCTGCCCGGGTTCTCTATTTTTTGTGAAAATAAAATAGAACACTGCCCAAGAAACATATACAACAGGGTACACATATTACCAAATTTTTGCATTCAAATGTCATCTAGAAAACGACTAAAACTTAGCCGAGTTCGAATAGAAATATTCTGTGCCAAGTAAATTAATTTCGAATATAAAAATACTGAGCTAAGCGAATTCCGTTCGCCGCGAACATCCCCTTACCTCCTCCCCAATACGCCACCCACTGATTTAATTTATTTTCAGACCCGTTCACCGCTAGCACGAACTCGAACGTCGCACACACGACAGGTGTAAGCGCGTGGTAAAGCGAGCGAGCGGCGCACGCACTTTTAACTTCTAGGCGCGCTTTGCACACTAGCCCACGGGGGCATTCGAGCATCATTGGGTATTGTTGGGTGTGAGGAGGTGATGTTACTGCGATGTGAAAGGATTGTACGTGGCAGTGAGATAGGCAAAACAAAGCAAAGGTAAAGCGACGCTAGATACTTGAAAAGAAAAAAAAAATAACGTCACAAACGCATGGTCGAAGATGTTCTTTATGTGTACCAGAAGTAGGAGATTTTTTGGGGCTCTTAAATGGGGGGTTGGGGTGCTTTTACGTCATCGCTTCTCGGCCTTTTGGCTAAGATCAAGTGTAGTAACTGTTCTATTCAGATTAATACCTGAATTGTGGGGTACTCCCCCACTCTTGTATTAATTTGATTTTTGAAACGAGAAAGCGTGGGTTCGGCTTGCCGCCCCGTTTTCACCGGTCGACTTGGCATTGCAGTACAGCCTTGATCGGCTCGTTGCTTTCCAATTTGGAAAGTCTTTCCTATCCACATCTCGCAAACAATCTGTTTCATTTATCCTGTACGCCTGGGCGCTTGAAAACAAGTAGTGCCGATTCCCTTTGGCCTTAAGCTCAACAAAAATGCTTACCTTAAAAGCTTTTGCCAAGCGCCCAGTCAATTGCGTAACTCAAATATAGTTGGCATTCTTTGTTTCTTTCAAGATAAATCTAACGGCGAAACAACGTCCTGCCAGCCTATTCACGCAAAATCGATTTTATTCAATATATATCTAATTTGTTATGATATTCGTTTTAAACATGCTTATTGCGTCATAAACGATTTAGTTAGTTTATTTTCAAGCCTAATTAGTAATTCGCCAATCCATCAAACAAGGCGTGCGGCGAGCGTAATTTTCGAACATAGAAAGCCCGGGCAAAGTTTCTTGGCGAAGAATTGTGTTGTTTACGAAGCTAAGTAAGTGCCCGGCCAAAGCGTAATTCAAAATACAGTTTCCATTCCCTGTGTCTTCCAAAAATAAAAGCATCGGCCTGCCAACGTATTCACGCGAGCTAGCGAGCGGCTAAGGGATGGATTGTGTTGTTTTACAAATCCGGGGCGAACTAAATCATTACTTTTCTTTTATGGTGAAATAGACACCTTTTGCTAAACGTTCGTAATTTTTGGATTGTTTTGTTTACAAATACAGTCTAGAACCAACGTCATATGACCAATTGAAGTCAAAACGGCAGCGTTAAACAGATTGAACGGCCACACAGTGACGCAACCTAACACAGCAGTTCTGATCTGGAGTGAGCGAGAGATAATCAAAAATAAATATGGAACTTTCAAATTCGATTGATAAATGGTTGTAATTTTCACTCTTTTCCACCGCATCCTAGCCCCACCCATGGTGCCAAGTGCACGGAGCGCGCCTCGAAGTAAAAAGCAGCGCCCGAGCGACGACCGATCAAACGGCGCCGCCTCGCTTTTTCCGACGCGCTTATGCCCGCCCTGTTGATTACGTTCCAGCTCGCGCCGCGCGGGTGTTGTGGCGGAAGCGGGCCTGGGATCAGCGGGTGACTGAGGGGGACCGTGGGTGGGGGGGGGGGGGGGGGTCTGGGTCTGGGTTCTGGGGGCGAACGGAATTTACTCGGCACAGAATTTCTACTGAGAAATTGGTAGAGTTTTAGTCATATTTTTGATGGTTTTTAACATTTTAAGTGCGAAAAAATTGGTAGGTTTTGAACAAAAAAAAATTTTTCTGACGTCTTGGGTATCCGGCTTGGTATATAAACCCCGGATATGGCCGGTTTTAAGCTATTGGAGTATTTGGTTGTATTAAGGTAAGTTTCTGAGCTATGGCTCGAATTTATACGCAATGGAGCAAAGTGGATGTGCGCCCCCGTCGCCTTACCCGGGCTCGGGCTTTTTTCGTACGTACATCGTCCATTCACTGTGCGAGTAAGATCGACTCGAATTCTTATTTTTGCCAGAACATAATCTTGTCTTCTTGCTTCCTTTGCGTGAATGTACCAGGGTGGGAGCAGTCGGGTGCACGGATTCCAATAATTCGATCCCACTACACGAATTTCAAAAATATCCTTCAACAAATATCAGACATTCTCTATCAAGTATTCATTCAAATTTGCGTGGAATTTTTTTTTTTTTTCTTGGTCGTTTCTCATGCTTCGATCAGATCTGACATTACTGTGATAGTCAGCGCCGCTATGGGGCGCTCGATCGGCACCCATGCTTTACAGAATCAGCGTTGTTGCTTTGTTATGATTTTGGCTCCAAATTCTATTTGTAAACAAAGCAATGTTGTAATTACAATCGTTTATCAATCGAATTTGCAAGTAAGCGTGTTTTTTTTCCATCAAGAAAAAAAACATTATTGATGGATTGCTCCGCCCTATTCTGTAAACAACACAATTCTTCAACCGCTCGCCAGGAGACTCTGCCCGGGTTCTCTATTTTTTGTGAAAATAAAATAGAACACTGCCCAAGAAACATATACAACAGGGTACACATATTACCAAATTTTTGCATTCAAATGTCATCTAGAAAACGACTAAAACTTAGCCGAGTTCGAATAGAAATATTCTGTGCCAAGTAAATTAATTTCGAATATAAAAATACTGAGCTAAGCGAATTCCGTTCGCCGCGAACATCCCCTTACCTCCTCCCCAATACGCCACCCACTGATTTAATTTATTTTCAGACCCGTTCACCGCTAGCACGAACTCGAACGTCGCACACACGACAGGTGTAAGCGCGTGGTAAAGCGAGCGGCGCACGCACTTTTAACTTCTAGGCGCGCTTTGCACACTAGCCCACGGGGGCATTCGAGCATCATTGGGTATTGTTGGGTGTGAGGAGGTGATGTTACTGCGATGTGAAAGGATTGTACGTGGCAGTGAGATAGGCAAAACAAAGCAAAGGTAAAGCGACGCTAGATACTTGAAAAGAAAAAAATAACGTCACAAACGCATGGTCGAAGATGTTCTTTATGTGTACCAGAAGTAGGAGATTTTTTGGGGCTCTTAAATGGGGGGTTGGGGTGCTTTTACGTCATCGCTTCTCGGCCTTTTGGCTAAGATCAAGTGTAGTAACTGTTCTATTCAGATTAATACCTGAATTGTGGGGTACTCCCCCACTCTTGTATTAATTTGATTTTTGAAACGAGAAAGCGTGGGTTCGGCTTGCCGCCCCGTTTTCACCGGTCGACTTGGCATTGCAGTACAGCCTTGATCGGCTCGTTGCTTTCCAATTTGGAAAGTCTTTCCTATCCACATCTCGCAAACAATCTGTTTCATTTATCCTGTACGCCTGGGCGCTTGAAAACAAGTAGTGCCGATTCCCTTTGGCCTTAAGCTCAACAAAAATGCTTACCTTAAAAGCTTTTGCCAAGCGCCCAGTCAATTGCGTAACTCAAATATAGTTGGCATTCTTTGTTTCTTTCAAGATAAATCTAACGGCGAAACAACGTCCTGCCAGCCTATTCACGCAAAATCGATTTTATTCAATATATATCTAATTTGTTATGATATTCGTTTTAAACATGCTTATTGCGTCATAAACGATTTAGTTAGTTTATTTTCAAGCCTAATTAGTAATTCGCCAATCCATCAAACAAGGCGTGCGGCGAGCGTAATTTTCGAACATAGAAAGCCCGGGCAAAGTTTCTTGGCGAAGAATTGTGTTGTTTACGAAGCTAAGTAAGTGCCCGGCCAAAGCGTAATTCAAAATACAGTTTCCATTCCCTGTGTCTTCCAAAAATAAAAGCATCGGCCTGCCAACGTATTCACGCGAGCTAGCGAGCGGCTAAGGGATGGATTGTGTTGTTTTACAAATCCGGGGCGAACTAAATCATTACTTTTCTTTTATGGTGAAATAGACACCTTTTGCTAAACGTTCGTAATTTTTGGATTGTTTTGTTTACAAATACAGTCTAGAACCAACGTCATATGACCAATTGAAGTCAAAACGGCAGCGTTAAACAGATTGAACGGCCACACAGTGACGCAACCTAACACAGCAGTTCTGATCTGGAGTGAGCGAGAGATAATCAAAAATAAATATGGAACTTTCAAATTCGATTGATAAATGGTTGTAATTTTCACTCTTTTCCACCGCATCCTAGCCCCACCCATGGTGCCAAGTGCACGGAGCGCGCCTCGAAGTAAAAAGCAGCGCCCGAGCGACGACCGATCAAACGGCGCCGCCTCGCTTTTTCCGACGCGCTTATGCCCGCCCTGTTGATTACGTTCCAGCTCGCGCCGCGCGGGTGTTGTGGCGGAAGCGGGCCTGGGATCAGCGGGTGACTGAGGGGGACCGTGGGGGGGGGGGGGGGGGGGGGGGGGTCTGGGTTCTGGGGGCGAACGGAATTTACTCGGCACAGAATTTCTACTGAGAAATTGGTAGAGTTTTAGTCATATTTTTGATGGTTTTTAACATTTTAAGTGCGAAAAAATTGGTAGGTTTTGAACAAAAAAAATTTTTCTGACGTCTTGGGTATCCGGCTTGGTATATAAACCCCGGATATGGCCGGTTTTAAGCTATTGGAGTATTTGGTTGTATTAAGGTAAGTTTCTGAGCTATGGCTCGAATTTATACGCAATGGAGCAAAGTGGATGTCCCCGTCGCCTTACCCGGGCTCGGGCTTTTTTCGTACGTACATCGTCCATTCACTGTGCGAGTAAGATCGACTCGAATTCTTATTTTTGCCAGAACATAATCTTGTCTTCTTGCTTCCTTTGCGTGAATGTACCAGGGTGGGAGCAGTCGGGTGCACGGATTCCAATAATTCGATCCCACTACACGAATTTCAAAAATATCCTTCAACAAATATCAGACATTCTCTATCAAGTATTCATTCAAATTTGCGTGGAATTTTTTTTTTTTTTTCTTGGTCGTTTCTCATGCTTCGATCAGATCTGACATTACTGTGATAGTCAGCGCCGCTATGGGGCGCTCGATCGGCACCCATGCTTTACAGAATCAGCGTTGTTGCTTTGTTATGATTTTGGCTCCAAATTCTATTTGTAAACAAAGCAATGTTGTAATTACAATCGTTTATCAATCGAATTTGCAAGTAAGCGTGTTTTTTCCATCAAGAAAAAAAACATTATTGATGGATTGCTCCGCCCTATTCTGTAAACAACACAATTCTTCAACCGCTCGCCAGGAGACTCTGCCCGGGTTCTCTATTTTTTTTGTGAAAATAAAATAGAACACTGCCCAAGAAACATATACAACAGGGTACACATATTACCAAATTTTTGCATTCAAATGTCATCTAGAAAACGACTAAAACTTAGCCGAGTTCGAATAGAAATATTCTGTGCCAAGTAAATTAATTTCGAATATAAAAATACTGAGCTAAGCGAATTCCGTTCGCCGCGAACATCCCCTTACCTCCTCCCCAATACGCCACCCACTGATTTAATTTATTTTCAGACCCGTTCACCGCTAGCACGAACTCGAACGTCGCACACACGACAGGTGTAAGCGCGTGGTAAAGCGAGCGGCGCACGCACTTTTAACTTCTAGGCGCGCTTTGCACACTAGCCCACGGGGGCATTCGAGCATCATTGGGTATTGTTGGGTGTGAGGAGGTGATGTTACTGCGATGTGAAAGGATTGTACGTGGCAGTGAGATAGGCAAAACAAAGCAAAGGTAAAGCGACGCTAGATACTTGAAAAGAAAAAAATAACGTCACAAACGCATGGTCGAAGATGTTCTTTATGTGTACCAGAAGTAGGAGATTTTTTGGGGCTCTTAAATGGGGGGTTGGGGTGCTTTTACGTCATCGCTTCTCGGCCTTTTGGCTAAGATCAAGTGTAGTAACTGTTCTATTCAGATTAATACCTGAATTGTGGGGTACTCCCCCACTCTTGTATTAATTTGATTTTTGAAACGAGAAAGCGTGGGTTCGGCTTGCCGCCCCGTTTTCACCGGTCGACTTGGCATTGCAGTACAGCCTTGATCGGCTCGTTGCTTTCCAATTTGGAAAGTCTTTCCTATCCACATCTCGCAAACAATCTGTTTCATTTATCCTGTACGCCTGGGCGCTTGAAAACAAGTAGTGCCGATTCCCTTTGGCCTTAAGCTCAACAAAAATGCTTACCTTAAAAGCTTTTGCCAAGCGCCCAGTCAATTGCGTAACTCAAATATAGTTGGCATTCTTTGTTTCTTTCAAGATAAATCTAACGGCGAAACAACGTCCTGCCAGCCTATTCACGCAAAATCGATTTTATTCAATATATATCTAATTTGTTATGATATTCGTTTTAAACATGCTTATTGCGTCATAAACGATTTAGTTAGTTTATTTTCAAGCCTAATTAGTAATTCGCCAATCCATCAAACAAGGCGTGCGGCGAGCGTAATTTTCGAACATAGAAAGCCCGGGCAAAGTTTCTTGGCGAAGAATTGTGTTGTTTACGAAGCTAAGTAAGTGCCCGGCCAAAGCGTAATTCAAAATACAGTTTCCATTCCCTGTGTCTTCCAAAAATAAAAGCATCGGCCTGCCAACGTATTCACGCGAGCTAGCGAGCGGCTAAGGGATGGATTGTGTTGTTTTACAAATCCGGGGCGAACTAAATCATTACTTTTCTTTTATGGTGAAATAGACACCTTTTGCTAAACGTTCGTAATTTTTGGATTGTTTTGTTTACAAATACAGTCTAGAACCAACGTCATATGACCAATTGAAGTCAAAACGGCAGCGTTAAACAGATTGAACGGCCACACAGTGACGCAACCTAACACAGCAGTTCTGATCTGGAGTGAGCGAGAGATAATCAAAAATAAATATGGAACTTTCAAATTCGATTGATAAATGGTTGTAATTTTCACTCTTTTCCACCGCATCCTAGCCCCACCCATGGTGCCAAGTGCACGGAGCGCGCCTCGAAGTAAAAAGCAGCGCCCGAGCGACGACCGATCAAACGGCGCCGCCTCGCTTTTTCCGACGCGCTTATGCCCGCCCTGTTGATTACGTTCCAGCTCGCGCCGCGCGGGTGTTGTGGCGGAAGCGGGCCTGGGATCAGCGGGTGACTGAGGGGGGACCGTGGGGGGGGGGGGGGGGGGGGTCTGGGTTCTGGGGGCGAACGGAATTTACTCGGCACAGAATTTCTACTGAGAAATTGGTAGAGTTTTAGTCATATTTTTGATGGTTTTTAACATTTTAAGTGCGAAAAAATTGGTAGGTTTTGAACAAAAAAAAATTTTTCTGACGTCTTGGGTATCCGGCTTGGTATATAAACCCCGGATATGGCCGGTTTTAAGCTATTGGAGTATTTGGTTGTATTAAGGTAAGTTTCTGAGCTATGGCTCGAATTTATACGCAATGGAGCAAAGTGGATGTCCCCGTCGCCTTACCCGGGCTCGGGCTTTTTTCGTACGTACATCGTCCATTCACTGTGCGAGTAAGATCGACTCGAATTCTTATTTTTGCCAGAACATAATCTTGTCTTCTTGCTTCCTTTGCGTGAATGTACCAGGGTGGGAGCAGTCGGGTGCACGGATTCCAATAATTCGATCCCACTACACGAATTTCAAAAATATCCTTCAACAAATATCAGACATTCTCTATCAAGTATTCATTCAAATTTGCGTGAATTTTTTTTTTTTTTTCTTGGTCGTTTCTCATGCTTCGATCAGATCTGACATTACTGTGATAGTCAGCGCCGCTATGGGGCGCTCGATCGGCACCCATGCTTTACAGAATCAGCGTTGTTGCTTTGTTATGATTTTGGCTCCAAATTCTATTTGTAAACAAAGCAATGTTGTAATTACAATCGTTTATCAATCGAATTTGCAAGTAAGCGTGTTTTTTCCATCAAGAAAAAAAACATTATTGATGGATTGCTCCGCCCTATTCTGTAAACAACACAATTCTTCAACCGCTCGCCAGGAGACTCTGCCCGGGTTCTCTATTTTTTGTGAAAATAAAATAGAACACTGCCCAAGAAACATATACAACAGGGTACACATATTACCAAATTTTTGCATTCAAATGTCATCTAGAAAACGACTAAAACTTAGCCGAGTTCGAATAGAAATATTCTGTGCCAAGTAAATTAATTTCGAATATAAAAATACTGAGCTAAGCGAATTCCGTTCGCCGCGAACATCCCCTTACCTCCTCCCCAATACGCCACCCACTGATTTAATTTATTTTCAGACCCGTTCACCGCTAGCACGAACTCGAACGTCGCACACACGACAGGTGTAAGCGCGTGGTAAAGCGAGCGGCGCACGCACTTTTAACTTCTAGGCGCGCTTTGCACACTAGCCCACGGGGGCATTCGAGCATCATTGGGTATTGTTGGGTGTGAGGAGGTGATGTTACTGCGATGTGAAAGGATTGTACGTGGCAGTGAGATAGGCAAAACAAAGCAAAGGTAAAGCGACGCTAGATACTTGAAAAGAAAAAAATAACGTCACAAACGCATGGTCGAAGATGTTCTTTATGTGTACCAGAAGTAGGAGATTTTTTGGGGCTCTTAAATGGGGGGTTGGGGGGGTGCTTTTACGTCATCGCTTCTCGGCCTTTTGGCTAAGATCAAGTGTGTAGTAACTGTTCTATTCAGATTAATACCTGAATTGTGGGGTACTCCCCCACTCTTGTATTAATTTGATTTTTGAAACGAGAAAGCGTGGGTTCGGCTTGCCGCCCCGTTTTCACCGGTCGACTTGGCATTGCAGTACAGCCTTGATCGGCTCGTTGCTTTCCAATTTGGAAAGTCTTTCCTATCCACATCTCGCAAACAATCTGTTTCATTTATCCTGTACGCCTGGGCGCTTGAAAACAAGTAGTGCCGATTCCCTTTGGCCTTAAGCTCAACAAAAATGCTTACCTTAAAAGCTTTTGCCAAGCGCCCAGTCAATTGCGTAACTCAAATATAGTTGGCATTCTTTGTTTCTTTCAAGATAAATCTAACGGCGAAACAACGTCCTGCCAGCCTATTCACGCAAAATCGATTTTATTCAATATATATCTAATTTGTTATGATATTCGTTTTAAACATGCTTATTGCGTCATAAACGATTTAGTTAGTTTATTTTCAAGCCTAATTAGTAATTCGCCAATCCATCAAACAAGGCGTGCGGCGAGCGTAATTTTCGAACATAGAAAGCCCGGGCAAAGTTTCTTGGCGAAGAATTGTGTTGTTTACGAAGCTAAGTAAGTGCCCGGCCAAAGCGTAATTCAAAATACAGTTTCCATTCCCTGTGTCTTCCAAAAATAAAAGCATCGGCCTGCCAACGTATTCACGCGAGCTAGCGAGCGGCTAAGGGATGGATTGTGTTGTTTTACAAATCCGGGGCGAACTAAATCATTACTTTTCTTTTATGGTGAAATAGACACCTTTTGCTAAACGTTCGTAATTTTTGGATTGTTTTGTTTACAAATACAGTCTAGAACCAACGTCATATGACCAATTGAAGTCAAAACGGCAGCGTTAAACAGATTGAACGGCCACACAGTGACGCAACTAACACAGCAGCAGTTCTGATCTGGAGTGAGCGAGAGATAATCAAAAATAAATATGGAACTTTCAAATTCGATTGATAAATGGTTGTAATTTTCACTCTTTTCCACCGCATCCTAGCCCCACCCATGGTGCCAAGTGCACGGAGCGCGCCTCGAAGTAAAAAGCAGCGCCCGAGCGACGACCGATCAAACGGCGCCGCCTCGCTTTTTCCGACGCGCTTATGCCCGCCCTGTTGATTACGTTCCAGCTCGCGCCGCGCGGGTGTTGTGGCGGAAGCGGGCCTGGGATCAGCGGGTGACTGAGGGGGACCGTGGGGGGTGGGGGGGGGGGGGGGGGGGGTCTGGGTTCTGGGGGCGAACGGAATTTACTCGGCACAGAATTTCTACTGAGAAATTGGTAGAGTTTTAGTCATATTTTTGATGGTTTTTAACATTTTAAGTGCGAAAAAAATTGGTAGGTTTTGAACAAAAAAAATTTTTCTGACGTCTTGGGTATCCGGCTTGGTATATAAACCCCGGATATGGCCGGTTTTAAGCTATTGGAGTATTTGGTTGTATTAAGGTAAGTTTCTGAGCTATGGCTCGAATTTATACGCAATGGAGCAAAGTGGATGTCCCCGTCGCCTTACCCGGGCTCGGGCTTTTTTCGTACGTACATCGTCCATTCACTGTGCGAGTAAGATCGACTCGAATTCTTATTTTTGCCAGAACATAATCTTGTCTTCTTGCTTCCTTTGCGTGAATGTACCAGGGTGGGAGCAGTCGGGTGCACGGATTCCAATAATTCGATCCCACTACACGAATTTCAAAAATATCCTTCAACAAATATCAGACATTCTCTATCAAGTATTCATTCAAATTTGCGTGAATTTTTTTTTTTTCTTGGTCGTTTCTCATGCTTCGATCAGATCTGACATTACTGTGATAGTCAGCGCCGCTATGGGGCGCTCTCGATCGGCACCCATGCTTTACAGAATCAGCGTTGTTGCTTTGTTATGATTTTGGCTCCAAATTCTATTTGTAAACAAAGCAATGTTGTAATTACAATCGTTTATCAATCGAATTTGCAAGTAAGCGTGTTTTTTTCCATCAAGAAAAAAAACATTATTGATGGATTGCTCCGCCCTATTCTGTAAACAACACAATTCTTCAACCGCTCGCCAGGAGACTCTGCCCGGGTTCTCTATTTTTTGTGAAAATAAAATAGAACACTGCCCAAGAAACATATACAACAGGGTACACATATTACCAAATTTTTGCATTCAAATGTCATCTAGAAAACGACTAAAACTTAGCCGAGTTCGAATAGAAATATTCTGTGCCAAGTAAATTAATTTCGAATATAAAAATACTGAGCTAAGCGAATTCCGTTCGCCGCGAACATCCCCTTACCTCCTCCCCAATACGCCACCCACTGATTTAATTTATTTTCAGACCCGTTCACCGCTAGCACGAACTCGAACGTCGCACACACGACAGGTGTAAGCGCGTGGTAAAGCGAGCGGCGCACGCACTTTTAACTTCTAGGCGCGCTTTGCACACTAGCCCACGGGGGCATTCGAGCATCATTGGGTATTGTTGGGTGTGAGGAGGTGATGTTACTGCGATGTGAAAGGATTGTACGTGGCAGTGAGATAGGCAAAACAAAGCAAAGGTAAAGCGACGCTAGATACTTGAAAAGAAAAAAATAACGTCACAAACGCATGGTCGAAGATGTTCTTTATGTGTACCAGAAGTAGGAGATTTTTTTTTGGGGCTCTTAAATGGGGGGTTGGGGTGCTTTTACGTCATCGCTTCTCGGCCTTTTGGCTAAGATCAAGTGTAGTAACTGTTCTATTCAGATTAATACCTGAATTGTGGGGTACTCCCCCACTCTTGTATTAATTTGATTTTTGAAACGAGAAAGCGTGGGTTCGGCTTGCCGCCCCGTTTTCACCGGTCGACTTGGCATTGCAGTACAGCCTTGATCGGCTCGTTGCTTTCCAATTTGGAAAGTCTTTCCTATCCACATCTCGCAAACAATCTGTTTCATTTATCCTGTACGCCTGGGCGCTTGAAAACAAGTAGTGCCGATTCCCTTTGGCCTTAAGCTCAACAAAAATGCTTACCTTAAAAGCTTTTGCCAAGCGCCCAGTCAATTGCGTAACTCAAATATAGTTGGCATTCTTTGTTTCTTTCAAGATAAATCTAACGGCGAAACAACGTCCTGCCAGCCTATTCACGCAAAATCGATTTTATTCAATATATATCTAATTTGTTATGATATTCGTTTTAAACATGCTTATTGCGTCATAAACGATTTAGTTAGTTTATTTTCAAGCCTAATTAGTAATTCGCCAATCCATCAAACAAGGCGTGCGGCGAGCGTAATTTTCGAACATAGAAAGCCCGGGCAAAGTTTCTTGGCGAAGAATTGTGTTGTTTACGAAGCTAAGTAAGTGCCCGGCCAAAGCGTAATTCAAAATACAGTTTCCATTCCCTGTGTCTTCCAAAAATAAAAGCATCGGCCTGCCAACGTATTCACGCGAGCTAGCGAGCGGCTAAGGGATGGATTGTGTTGTTTTACAAATCCGGGGCGAACTAAATCATTACTTTTCTTTTATGGTGAAATAGACACCTTTTGCTAAACGTTCGTAATTTTTGGATTGTTTTGTTTACAAATACAGTCTAGAACCAACGTCATATGACCAATTGAAGTCAAAACGGCAGCGTTAAACAGATTGAACGGCCACACAGTGACGCAACCTAACACAGCAGTTCTGATCTGGAGTGAGCGAGAGATAATCAAAAATAAATATGGAACTTTCAAATTCGATTGATAAATGGTTGTAATTTTCACTCTTTTCCACCGCATCCTAGCCCCACCCATGGTGCCAAGTGCACGGAGCGCGCCTCGAAGTAAAAAGCAGCGCCCGAGCGACGACCGATCAAACGGCGCCGCCTCGCTTTTTCCGACGCGCTTATGCCCGCCCTGTTGATTACGTTCCAGCTCGCGCCGCGCGCGCGGGTGTTGTGGCGGAAGCGGGCCTGGGATCAGCGGGTGACTGAGGGGGACCGTGGGGGGGGGGGGGGGGGGGGGGGGGGTCTGGGTTCTGGGGGCGAACGGAATTTACTCGGCACAGAATTTCTACTGAGAAATTGGTAGAGTTTTAGTCATATTTTTGATGGTTTTTAACATTTTAAGTGCGAAAAAATTGGTAGGTTTTGAACAAAAAAAATTTTTTTCTGACGTCTTGGGTATCCGGCTTGGTATATAAACCCCGGATATGGCCGGTTTTAAGCTATTGGAGTATTTGGTTGTATTAAGGTAAGTTTCTGAGCTATGGCTCGAATTTATACGCAATGGAGCAAAGTGGATGTCCCCGTCGCCTTACCCGGGCTCGGGCTTTTTTCGTACGTACATCGTCCATTCACTGTGCGAGTAAGATCGACTCGAATTCTTATTTTTGCCAGAACATAATCTTGTCTTCTTGCTTCCTTTGCGTGAATGTACCAGGGTGGGAGCAGTCGGGTGCACGGATTCCAATAATTCGATCCCACTACACGAATTTCAAAAATATCCTTCAACAAATATCAGACATTCTCTATCAAGTATTCATTCAAATTTGCGTGGAATTTTTTTTTTTTTTTTTCTTGGTCGTTTCTCATGCTTCGATCAGATCTGACATTACTGTGATAGTCAGCGCCGCTATGGGGCGCTCGATCGGCACCCATGCTTTACAGAATCAGCGTTGTTGCTTTGTTATGATTTTGGCTCCAAATTCTATTTGTAAACAAAGCAATGTTGTAATTACAATCGTTTATCAATCGAATTTGCAAGTAAGCGTGTTTTTTCCATCAAGAAAAAAAAAAAAACATTATTGATGGATTGCTCCGCCCTATTCTGTAAACAACACAATTCTTCAACCGCTCGCCAGGAGACTCTGCCCGGGTTCTCTATTTTTTGTGAAAATAAAATAGAACACTGCCCAAGAAACATATACAACAGGGTACACATATTACCAAATTTTTGCATTCAAATGTCATCTAGAAAACGACTAAAACTTAGCCGAGTTCGAATAGAAATATTCTGTGCCAAGTAAATTAATTTCGAATATAAAAATACTGAGCTAAGCGAATTCCGTTCGCCGCGAACATCCCCTTACCTCCTCCCCAATACGCCACCCACTGATTTAATTTATTTTCAGACCCGTTCACCGCTAGCACGAACTCGAACGTCGCACACACGACAGGTGTAAGCGCGTGGTAAAGCGAGCGGCGCACGCACTTTTAACTTCTAGGCGCGCTTTGCACACTAGCCCACGGGGGCATTCGAGCATCATTGGGTATTGTTGGGTGTGAGGAGGTGATGTTACTGCGATGTGAAAGGATTGTACGTGGCAGTGAGATAGGCAAAACAAAGCAAAGGTAAAGCGACGCTAGATACTTGAAAAGAAAAAAATAACGTCACAAACGCATGGTCGAAGATGTTCTTTATGTGTACCAGAAGTAGGAGATTTTTTGGGGCTCTTAAATGGGGGGTTGGGGTGCTTTTACGTCATCGCTTCTCGGCCTTTTGGCTAAGATCAAGTGTAGTAACTGTTCTATTCAGATTAATACCTGAATTGTGGGGTACTCCCCCACTCTTGTATTAATTTGATTTTTGAAACGAGAAAGCGTGGGTTCGGCTTGCCGCCCCGTTTTCACCGGTCGACTTGGCATTGCAGTACAGCCTTGATCGGCTCGTTGCTTTCCAATTTGGAAAGTCTTTCCTATCCACATCTCGCAAACAATCTGTTTCATTTATCCTGTACGCCTGGGCGCTTGAAAACAAGTAGTGCCGATTCCCTTTGGCCTTAAGCTCAACAAAAATGCTTACCTTAAAAGCTTTTGCCAAGCGCCCAGTCAATTGCGTAACTCAAATATAGTTGGCATTCTTTGTTTCTTTCAAGATAAATCTAACGGCGAAACAACGTCCTGCCAGCCTATTCACGCAAAATCGATTTTATTCAATATATATCTAATTTGTTATGATATTCGTTTTAAACATGCTTATTGCGTCATAAACGATTTAGTTAGTTTATTTTCAAGCCTAATTAGTAATTCGCCAATCCATCAAACAAGGCGTGCGGCGAGCGTAATTTTCGAACATAGAAAGCCCGGGCAAAGTTTCTTGGCGAAGAATTGTGTTGTTTACGAAGCTAAGTAAGTGCCCGGCCAAAGCGTAATTCAAAATACAGTTTCCATTCCCTGTGTCTTCCAAAAATAAAAGCATCGGCCTGCCAACGTATTCACGCGAGCTAGCGAGCGGCTAAGGGATGGATTGTGTTGTTTTACAAATCCGGGGCGAACTAAATCATTACTTTTCTTTTATGGTGAAATAGACACCTTTTGCTAAACGTTCGTAATTTTTGGATTGTTTTGTTTACAAATACAGTCTAGAACCAACGTCATATGACCAATTGAAGTCAAAACGGCAGCGTTAAACAGATTGAACGGCCACACAGTGACGCAACCTAACACAGCAGTTCTGATCTGGAGTGAGCGAGAGATAATCAAAAATAAATATGGAACTTTCAAATTCGATTGATAAATGGTTGTAATTTTCACTCTTTTCCACCGCATCCTAGCCCCACCCATGGTGCCAAGTGCACGGAGCGCGCCTCGAAGTAAAAAGCAGCGCCCGAGCGACGACCGATCAAACGGCGCCGCCTCGCTTTTTCCGACGCGCTTATGCCCGCCCTGTTGATTACGTTCCAGCTCGCGCCGCGCGGGTGTTGTGGCGGAAGCGGGCCTGGGATCAGCGGGTGACTGAGGGGGACCGTGGGGGGGGGGGGGGGGGGGGGGGGGTCTGGGTTCTGGGGGCGAACGGAATTTACTCGGCACAGAATTTCTACTGAGAAATTGGTAGAGTTTTAGTCATATTTTTGATGGTTTTTAACATTTTAAGTGCGAAAAAATTGGTAGGTTTTGAACAAAAAAAATTTTTCTGACGTCTTGGGTATCCGGCTTGGTATATAAACCCCGGATATGGCCGGTTTTAAGCTATTGGAGTATTTGGTTGTATTAAGGTAAGTTTCTGAGCTATGGCTCGAATTTATACGCAATGGAGCAAAGTGGATGTCCCCGTCGCCTTACCCGGGCTCGGGCTTTTTTCGTACGTACATCGTCCATTCACTGTGCGAGTAAGATCGACTCGAATTCTTATTTTTGCCAGAACATAATCTTGTCTTCTTGCTTCCTTTGCGTGAATGTACCAGGGTGGGAGCAGTCGGGTGCACGGATTCCAATAATTCGATCCCACTACACGAATTTCAAAAATATCCTTCAACAAATATCAGACATTCTCTATCAAGTATTCATTCAAATTTGCGTGGAATTTTTTTTTTTTTTTTTTTCTTGGTCGTTTCTCATGCTTCGATCAGATCTGACATTACTGTGATAGTCAGCGCCGCTATGGGGCGCTCGATCGGCACCCATGCTTTACAGAATCAGCGTTGTTGCTTTGTTATGATTTTGGCTCCAAATTCTATTTGTAAACAAAAAGCAATGTTGTAATTACAATCGTTTATCAATCGAATTTGCAAGTAAGCGTGTTTTTTCCATCAAGAAAAAAAACATTATTGATGGATTGCTCCGCCCTATTCTGTAAACAACACAATTCTTCAACCGCTCGCCAGGAGACTCTGCCCGGGTTCTCTATTTTTTGTGAAAATAAAATAGAACACTGCCCAAGAAACATATACAACAGGGTACACATATTACCAAATTTTTGCATTCAAATGTCATCTAGAAAACGACTAAAACTTAGCCGAGTTCGAATAGAAATATTCTGTGCCAAGTAAATTAATTTCGAATATAAAAATACTGAGCTAAGCGAATTCCGTTCGCCGCGAACATCCCCTTACCTCCTCCCCAATACGCCACCCACTGATTTAATTTATTTTCAGACCCGTTCACCGCTAGCACGAACTCGAACGTCGCACACACGACAGGTGTAAGCGCGTGGTAAAGCGAGCGCGGCGCACGCACTTTTAACTTCTAGGCGCGCTTTGCACACTAGCCCACGGGGGCATTCGAGCATCATTGGGTATTGTTGGGTGTGAGGAGGTGATGTTACTGCGATGTGAAAGGATTGTACGTGGCAGTGAGATAGGCAAAACAAAGCAAAGGTAAAGCGACGCTAGATACTTGAAAAGAAAAAAAAAAATAACGTCACAAACGCATGGTCGAAGATGTTCTTTATGTGTACCAGAAGTAGGAGATTTTTTGGGGCTCTTAAATGGGGGGTTGGGGTGCTTTTACGTCATCGCTTCTCGGCCTTTTGGCTAAGATCAAGTGTAGTAACTGTTCTATTCAGATTAATACCTGAATTGTGGGGTACTCCCCCACTCTTGTATTAATTTGATTTTTGAAACGAGAAAGCGTGGGTTCGGCTTGCCGCCCCGTTTTCACCGGTCGACTTGGCATTGCAGTACAGCCTTGATCGGCTCGTTGCTTTCCAATTTGGAAAGTCTTTCCTATCCACATCTCGCAAACAATCTGTTTCATTTATCCTGTACGCCTGGGCGCTTGAAAACAAGTAGTGCCGATTCCCTTTGGCCTTAAGCTCAACAAAAATGCTTACCTTAAAAGCTTTTGCCAAGCGCCCAGTCAATTGCGTAACTCAAATATAGTTGGCATTCTTTGTTTCTTTCAAGATAAATCTAACGGCGAAACAACGTCCTGCCAGCCTATTCACGCAAAATCGATTTTATTCAATATATATCTAATTTGTTATGATATTCGTTTTAAACATGCTTATTGCGTCATAAACGATTTAGTTAGTTTATTTTCAAGCCTAATTAGTAATTCGCCAATCCATCAAACAAGGCGTGCGGCGAGCGTAATTTTCGAACATAGAAAGCCCGGGCAAAGTTTCTTGGCGAAGAATTGTGTTGTTTACGAAGCTAAGTAAGTGCCCGGCCAAAGCGTAATTCAAAATACAGTTTCCATTCCCTGTGTCTTCCAAAAATAAAAGCATCGGCCTGCCAACGTATTCACGCGAGCTAGCGAGCGGCTAAGGGATGGATTGTGTTGTTTTACAAATCCGGGGCGAACTAAATCATTACTTTTCTTTTATGGTGAAATAGACACCTTTTGCTAAACGTTCGTAATTTTTGGATTGTTTTGTTTACAAATACAGTCTAGAACCAACGTCATATGACCAATTGAAGTCAAAACGGCAGCGTTAAACAGATTGAACGGCCACACAGTGACGCAACCTAACACAGCAGTTCTGATCTGGAGTGAGCGAGAGATAATCAAAAATAAATATGGAACTTTCAAATTCGATTGATAAATGGTTGTAATTTTCACTCTTTTCCACCGCATCCTAGCCCCACCCATGGTGCCAAGTGCACGGAGCGCGCCTCGAAGTAAAAAGCAGCGCCCGAGCGACGACCGATCAAACGGCGCCGCCTCGCTTTTTCCGACGCGCTTATGCCCGCCCTGTTGATTACGTTCCAGCTCGCGCCGCGCGGGTGTTGTGGCGGAAGCGGGCCTGGGATCAGCGGGTGACTGAGGGGGACCGTGGGGTGGGGGGAGGGGGGGGGGTCTGGGTTCTGGGGGCGAACGGAATTTACTCGGCACAGAATTTCTACTGAGAAATTGGTAGAGTTTTAGTCATATTTTTGATGGTTTTTAACATTTTAAGTGCGAAAAAATTGGTAGGTTTTGAACAAAAAAAATTTTTCTGACGTCTTGGGTATCCGGCTTGGTATATAAACCCCGGATATGGCCGGTTTTAAGCTATTGGAGTATTTGGTTGTATTAAGGTAAGTTTCTGAGCTATGGCTCGAATTTATACGCAATGGAGCAAAGTGGATGTCCCCGTCGCCTTACCCGGGCTCGGGCTTTTTTCGTACGTACATCGTCCATTCACTGTGCGAGTAAGATCGACTCGAATTCTTATTTTTGCCAGAACATAATCTTGTCTTCTTGCTTCCTTTGCGTGAATGTACCAGGGTGGGAGCAGTCGGGTGCACGGATTCCAATAATTCGATCCCACTACACGAATTTCAAAAATATCCTTCAACAAATATCAGACATTCTCTATCAAGTATTCATTCAAATTTTGCGTGGAATTTTTTTTTTTTTTTTTCTTGGTCGTTTCTCATGCTTCGATCAGATCTGACATTACTGTGATAGTCAGCGCCGCTATGGGGCGCTCGATCGGCACCCATGCTTTACAGAATCAGCGTTGTTGCTTTGTTATGATTTTGGCTCCAAATTCTATTTGTAAACAAAGCAATGTTGTAATTACAATCGTTTATCAATCGAATTTGCAAGTAAGCGTGTTTTTTCCATCAAGAAAAAAAACATTATTGATGGATTGCTCCGCCCTATTCTGTAAACAACACAATTCTTCAACCGCTCGCCAGGAGACTCTGCCCGGGTTCTCTATTTTTTGTGAAAATAAAATAGAACACTGCCCAAGAAACATATACAACAGGGTACACATATTACCAAATTTTTGCATTCAAATGTCATCTAGAAAACGACTAAAACTTAGCCGAGTTCGAATAGAAATATTCTGTGCCAAGTAAATTAATTTCGAATATAAAAATACTGAGCTAAGCGAATTCCGTTCGCCGCGAACATCCCCTTACCTCCTCCCCAATACGCCACCCACTGATTTAATTTATTTTCAGACCCGTTCACCGCTAGCACGAACTCGAACGTCGCACACACGACAGGTGTAAGCGCGTGGTAAAGCGAGCGGCGCACGCACTTTTAACTTCTAGGCGCGCTTTGCACACTAGCCCACGGGGGCATTCGAGCATCATTGGGTATTGTTGGGTGTGAGGAGGTGATGTTACTGCGATGTGAAAGGATTGTACGTGGCAGTGAGATAGGCAAAACAAAGCAAAGGTAAAGCGACGCTAGATACTTGAAAAGAAAAGAAAAAAATAACGTCACAAACGCATGGTCGAAGATGTTCTTTATGTGTACCAGAAGTAGGAGATTTTTTGGGGGCTCTTAAATGGGGGGTTGGGGTGCTTTTACGTCATCGCTTCTCGGCCTTTTGGCTAAGATCAAGTGTAGTAACTGTTCTATTCAGATTAATACCTGAATTGTGGGGTACTCCCCCACTCTTGTATTAATTTGATTTTTGAAACGAGAAAGCGTGGGTTCGGCTTGCCGCCCCGTTTTCACCGGTCGACTTGGCATTGCAGTACAGCCTTGATCGGCTCGTTGCTTTCCAATTTGGAAAGTCTTTCCTATCCACATCTCACAAACAATCTGTTTCATTTATCCTGTACGCCTGGGCGCTTGAAAACAAGTAGTGCCGATTCCCTTTGGCCTTAAGCTCAACAAAAATGCTTACCTTAAAAGCTTTTGCCAAGCGCCCAGTCAATTGCGTAACTCAAATATAGTTGGCATTCTTTGTTTCTTTCAAGATAAATCTAACGGCGAAACAACGTCCTGCCAGCCTATTCACGCAAAATCGATTTTATTCAATATATATCTAATTTGTTATGATATTCGTTTTAAACATGCTTATTGCGTCATAAACGATTTAGTTAGTTTATTTTCAAGCCTAATTAGTAATTCGCCAATCCATCAAACAAGGCGTGCGGCGAGCGTAATTTTCGAACATAGAAAGCCCGGGCAAAGTTTCTTGGCGAAGAATTGTGTTGTTTACGAAGCTAAGTAAGTGCCCGGCCAAAGCGTAATTCAAAATACAGTTTCCATTCCCTGTGTCTTCCAAAAATAAAAGCATCGGCCTGCCAACGTATTCACGCGAGCTAGCGAGCGGCTAAGGGATGGATTGTGTTGTTTTACAAATCCGGGGCGAACTAAATCATTACTTTTCTTTTATGGTGAAATAGACACCTTTTGCTAAACGTTCGTAATTTTTGGATTGTTTTGTTTACAAATACAGTCTAGAACCAACGTCATATGACCAATTGAAGTCAAAACGGCAGCGTTAAACAGATTGAACGGCCACACAGTGACGCAACCTAACACAGCAGTTCTGATCTGGAGTGAGCGAGAGATAATCAAAAATAAATATGGAACTTTCAAATTCGATTGATAAATGGTTGTAATTTTCACTCTTTTCCACCGCATCCTAGCCCCACCCATGGTGCCAAGTGCACGGAGCGCGCCTCGAAGTAAAAAGCAGCGCCCGAGCGACGACCGATCAAACGGCGCCGCCTCGCTTTTTCCGACGCGCTTATGCCCGCCCTGTTGATTACGTTCCAGCTCGCGCCGCGCGGGTGTTGTGGCGGAAGCGGGCCTGGGATCAGCGGGTGACTGAGGGGGACCGTGGGGGGGGGGGGGGGGGGGGGGGTCTGGGTTCTGGGGGCGAACGGAATTTACTCGGCACAGAATTTCTACTGAGAAATTGGTAGAGTTTTAGTCATTTTTTTGATGGTTTTTAACATTTTAAGTGCGAAAAAAAAATTGGTAGGTTTTGACAAAAAAAAATTTTTCTGACGTCTTGGGTATCCGGCTTGGTATATAAACCCCGGATATGGCCGGTTTTAAGCTATTGGAGTATTTGGTTGTATTAAGGTAAGTTTCTGAGCTATGGCTCGAATTTATACGCAATGGAGCAAAGTGGATGTCCCCGTCGCCTTACCCGGGCTCGGGCTTTTTTCGTACGTACATCGTCCATTCACTGTGCGAGTAAGATCGACTCGAATTCTTATTTTTGCCAGAACATAATCTTGTCTTCTTGCTTCCTTTGCGTGAATGTACCAGGGTGGGAGCAGTCGGGTGCACGGATTCCAATAATTCGATCCCACTACACGAATTTCAAAAATATCCTTCAACAAATATCAGACATTCTCTATCAAGTATTCATTCAAATTTGCGTGAATTTTTTTTTTTTTTTCTTGGTCGTTTCTCATGCTTCGATCAGATCTGACATTACTGTGATAGTCAGCGCCGCTATGGGGCGCTCGATCGGCACCCATGCTTTACAGAATCAGCGTTGTTGCTTTGTTATGATTTTGGCTCCAAATTTCTATTTGTAAACAAAGCAATGTTGTAATTACAATCGTTTATCAATCGAATTTGCAAGTAAGCGTGTTTTTTCCATCAAGAAAAAAAACATTATTGATGGATTGCTCCGCCCTATTCTGTAAACAACACAATTCTTCAACCGCTCGCCAGGAGACTCTGCCCGGGTTCTCTATTTTTTGTGAAAATAAAATAGAACACTGCCCAAGAAACATATACAACAGGGTACACATATTACCAAATTTTTGCATTCAAATGTCATCTAGAAAACGACTAAAACTTAGCCGAGTTCGAATAGAAATATTCTGTGCCAAGTAAATTAATTTCGAATATAAAAATACTGAGCTAAGCGAATTCCGTTCGCCGCGAACATCCCCTTACCTCCTCCCCAATACGCCACCCACTGATTTAATTTATTTTCAGACCCGTTCACCGCTAGCACGAACTCGAACGTCGCACACACGACAGGTGTAAGCGCGTGGTAAAGCGAGCGGCGCGCACGCACTTTTAACTTCTAGGCGCGCTTTGCACACTAGCCCACGGGGGCATTCGAGCATCATTGGGTATTGTTGGGTGTGAGGAGGTGATGTTACTGCGATGTGAAAGGATTGTACGTGGCAGTGAGATAGGCAAAACAAAGCAAAGGTAAAGCGACGCTAGATACTTGAAAAGAAAAAAATAACGTCACAAACGCATGGTCGAAGATGTTCTTTATGTGTACCAGAAGTAGGAGATTTTTTGGGGCTCTTAAATGGGGGGTTGGGGTGCTTTTACGTCATCGCTTCTCGGCCTTTTGGCTAAGATCAAGTGTAGTAACTGTTCTATTCAGATTAATACCTGAATTGTGGGGTACTCCCCCACTCTTGTATTAATTTGATTTTTGAAACGAGAAAGCGTGGGTTCGGCTTGCCGCCCCGTTTTCACCGGTCGACTTGGCATTGCAGTACAGCCTTGATCGGCTCGTTGCTTTCCAATTTGGAAAGTCTTTCCTATCCACATCTCGCAAACAATCTGTTTCATTTATCCTGTACGCCTGGGCGCTTGAAAACAAGTAGTGCCGATTCCCTTTGGCCTTAAGCTCAACAAAAATGCTTACCTTAAAAGCTTTTGCCAAGCGCCCAGTCAATTGCGTAACTCAAATATAGTTGGCATTCTTTGTTTCTTTCAAGATAAATCTAACGGCGAAACAACGTCCTGCCAGCCTATTCACGCAAAATCGATTTTATTCAATATATATCTAATTTGTTATGATATTCGTTTTAAACATGCTTATTGCGTCATAAACGATTTAGTTAGTTTATTTTCAAGCCTAATTAGTAATTCGCCAATCCATCAAACAAGGCGTGCGGCGAGCGTAATTTTCGAACATAGAAAGCCCGGGCAAAGTTTCTTGGCGAAGAATTGTGTTGTTTACGAAGCTAAGTAAGTGCCCGGCCAAAGCGTAATTCAAAATACAGTTTTTCCATTCCCTGTGTCTTCCAAAAATAAAAGCAATCGGCCTGCCAACGTATTCACGCGAGCTAGCGAGCGGCTAAGGGATGGATTGTGTTGTTTTACAAAATCGGGGCGAACTAAATCATTACTTTTCTTTTATGGTGAAATAGACACCTTTTGCTAAACGTTCGTAATTTTTGGATTGTTTTGTTTACAAATACAGTCTAGAACCAACGTCATATGACCAATTGAAGTCAAAACGGCAGCGTTAAACAGATTGAACGGCCACACAGTGACGCAACCTAACACAGCAGTTCTGATCTGGAGTGAGCGAGAGATAATCAAAAATAAATATGGAACTTTCAAATTCGATTGATAAATGGTTGTAATTTTCACTCTTTTCCACCGCATCCTAGCCCCACCCATGGTGCCAAGTGCACGGAGCGCGCCTCGAAGTAAAAAGCAGCGCCCGAGCGACGACCGATCAAAC
Organism: Styela plicata; assembly: GCA_963675895.2. Classification (NCBI taxonomy): domain Eukaryota; kingdom Metazoa; phylum Chordata; class Ascidiacea; order Stolidobranchia; family Styelidae; genus Styela; species Styela plicata. The sequence goes on along the minus strand of OZ023144.1, from coordinate 16,619,561 downwards.
GGCGCCGCCTCGCTTTTTCCGACGCGCTTATGCCCGCCCTGTTGATTACGTTCCAGCTCGCGCCGCGCGGGTGTTGTGGCGGAAGCGGGCCTGGGATCAGCGGGTGACTGAGGGGGACCGTGGGGTGGGGGGGGGGGGGGGGGGTCTGGGTTCTGGGGGCGAACGGAATTTACTCGGCACAGAATTTCTACTGAGAAATTGGTAGAGTTTTAGTCATATTTTTGATGGTTTTTTAACATTTTAAGTGCGAAAAAATTGGTAGGTTTTGAACAAAAAAAAAATTTTTCTGACGTCTTGGGTATCCGGCTTGGTATATAAACCCCGGATATGGCCGGTTTTAAGCTATTGGAGTATTTGGTTGTATTAAGGTAAGTTTCTGAGCTATGGCTCGAATTTATACGCAATGGAGCAAAGTGGATGTCCCCGTCGCCTTACCCGGGCTCGGGCTTTTTTCGTACGTACATCGTCCATTCACTGTGCGAGTAAGATCGACTCGAATTCTTATTTTTGCCAGAACATAATCTTGTCTTCTTGCTTCCTTTGCGTGAATGTACCAGGGTGGGAGCAGTCGGGTGCACGGATTCCAATAATTCGATCCCACTACACGAATTTCAAAAATATCCTTCAACAAATATCAGACATTCTCTATCAAGTATTCATTCAAATTTGCGTGGAATTTTTTTTTTTTTTTCTTGGTCGTTTCTCATGCTTCGATCAGATCTGACATTACTGTGATAGTCAGTCAGCGCCGCTATGGGGCGCTCGATCGGCACCCATGCTTTACAGAATCAGCGTTGTTGCTTTGTTATGATTTTGGCTCCAAATTCTATTTGTAAACAAAGCAATGTTGTAATTACAATCGTTTATCAATCGAATTTGCAAGTAAGCGTGTTTTTTCCATCAAGAAAAAAAACATTATTGATGGATTGCTCCGCCCTATTCTGTAAACAACACAATTCTTCAACCGCTCGCCAGGAGACTCTGCCCGGGTTCTCTATTTTTTGTGAAAATAAAATAGAACACTGCCCAAGAAACATATACAACAGGGTACACATATTACCAAATTTTTGCATTCAAATGTCATCTAGAAAACGACTAAAACTTAGCCGAGTTCGAATAGAAATATTCTGTGCCAAGTAAATTAATTTCGAATATAAAAATACTGAGCTAAGCGAATTCCGTTCGCCGCGAACATCCCCTTACCTCCTCCCCAATACGCCACCCACTGATTTAATTTATTTTCAGACCCGTTCACCGCTAGCACGAACTCGAACGTCGCACACACGACAGGTGTAAGCGCGTGGTAAAGCGAGCGGCGCACGCACTTTTAACTTCTAGGCGCGCTTTGCACACTAGCCCACGGGGGCATTCGAGCATCATTGGGTATTGTTGGGGTGTGAGGAGGTGATGTTACTGCGATGTGAAAGGATTGTACGTGGCAGTGAGATAGGCAAAACAAAGCAAAGGTAAAGCGACGCTAGATACTTGAAAAAAAAAAAAAAATAACGTCACAAACGCATGGTCGAAGATGTTCTTTATGTGTACCAGAAGTAGGAGATTTTTTTGGGGCTCTTAAATGGGGGGTTGGGGTGCTTTTACGTCATCGCTTCTCGGCCTTTTGGCTAAGATCAAGTGTAGTAACTGTTCTATTCAGATTAATACCTGAATTGTGGGGTACTCCCCCACTCTTGTATTAATTTGATTTTTGAAACGAGAAAGCGTGGGTTCGGCTTGCCGCCCCGTTTTCACCGGTCGACTTGGCATTGCAGTACAGCCTTGATCGGCTCGTTGCTTTCCAATTTGGAAAGTCTTTCCTATCCACATCTCGCAAACAATCTGTTTCATTTATCCTGTACGCCTGGGCGCTTGAAAACAAGTAGTGCCGATTCCCTTTGGCCTTAAGCTCAACAAAAATGCTTACCTTAAAAGCTTTTGCCAAGCGCCCAGTCAATTGCGTAACTCAAATATAGTTGGCATTCTTTGTTTCTTTCAAGATAAATCTAACGGCGAAACAACGTCCTGCCAGCCTATTCACGCAAAATCGATTTTATTCAATATATATCTAATTTGTTATGATATTCGTTTTTAAACATGCTTATTGCGTCATAAACGATTTAGTTAGTTTATTTTCAAGCCTAATTAGTAATTCGCCAATCCATCAAACAAGGCGTGCGGCGAGCGTAATTTTCGAACATAGAAAGCCCGGGCAAAGTTTCTTGGCGAAGAATTGTGTGTTGTTTACGAAGCTAAGTAAGTGCCCGGCCAAAGCGTAATTCAAAATACAGTTTCCATTCCCTGTGTCTTCCAAAAATAAAAGCATCGGCCTGCCAACGTATTCACGCGAGCTAGCGAGCGGCTAAGGGATGGATTGTGTTGTTTTACAAATCCGGGGCGAACTAAATCATTACTTTTCTTTTATGGTGAAATAGACACCTTTTGCTAAACGTTCGTAATTTTTGGATTGTTTTGTTTACAAATACAGTCTAGAACCAACGTCATATGACCAATTGAAGTCAAAACGGCAGCGTTAAACAGATTGAACGGCCACACAGTGACGCAACCTAACACAGCAGTTCTGATCTGGAGTGAGCGAGAGATAATCAAAAATAAATATGGAACTTTCAAATTCGATTGATAAATGGTTGTAATTTTCACTCTTTTCCACCGCATCCTAGCCCCACCCATGGTGCCAAGTGCACGGAGCGCGCCTCGAAGTAAAAAGCAGCGCCCGAGCGACGACCGATCAAACGGCGCCGCCTCGCTTTTTCCGACGCGCTTATGCCCGCCCTGTTGATTACGTTCCAGCTCGCGCCGCGCGGGTGTTGTGGCGGAAGCGGGCCTGGGATCAGCGGGTGACTGAGGGGGACCGTGGGGGGGGGGGGGGGGGGGGGGGGGTCTGGGTTCTGGGGGCGAACGGAATTTACTCGGCACAGAATTTCTACTGAGAAATTGGTAGAGTTTTAGTCATATTTTTGATGGTTTTTAACATTTTAAGTGCGAAAAAATTGGTAGGTTTTGAACAAAAAAAATTTTTCTGACGTCTTGGGTATCCGGCTTGGTATATAAACCCCGGATATGGCCGGTTTTAAGCTATTGGAGTATTTGGTTGTATTAAGGTAAGTTTCTGAGCTATGGCTCGAATTTATACGCAATGGAGCAAAGTGGATGTCCCCGTCGCCTTACCCGGGCTCGGGCTTTTTTCGTACGTACATCGTCCATTCACTGTGCGAGTAAGATCGACTCGAATTCTTATTTTTGCCAGAACATAATCTTGTCTTCTTGCTTCCTTTGCGTGAATGTACCAGGGTGGGAGCAGTCGGGTGCACGGATTCCAATAATTCGATCCCACTACACGAATTTCAAAAATATCCTTCAACAAATATCAGACATTCTCTATCAAGTATTCATTCAAATTTGCGTGGAATTTTTTTTTTTTTTTCTTGGTCGTTTCTCATGCTTCGATCAGATCTGACATTACTGTGATAGTCAGCGCCGCTATGGGGCGCTCGATCGGCACCCATGCTTTACAGAATCAGCGTTGTTGCTTTGTTATGATTTTGGCTCCAAATTCTATTTGTAAACAAAGCAATGTTGTAATTACAATCGTTTATCAATCGAATTTGCAAGTAAGCGTGTGTTTTTTCCATCAAGAAAAAAAACATTATTGATGGATTGCTCCGCCCTATTCTGTAAACAACACAATTCTTCAACCGCTCGCCAGGAGACTCTGCCCGGGTTCTCTATTTTTTGTGAAAATAAAATAGAACACTGCCCAAGAAACATATACAACAGGGTACACATATTACCAAATTTTTGCATTCAAATGTCATCTAGAAAACGACTAAAACTTAGCCGAGTTCGAATAGAAATATTCTGTGCCAAGTAAATTAATTTCGAATATAAAAATACTGAGCTAAGCGAATTCCGTTCGCCGCGAACATCCCCTTACCTCCTCCCCAATACGCCACCCACTGATTTAATTTATTTTCAGACCCGTTCACCGCTAGCACGAACTCGAACGTCGCACACACGACAGGTGTAAGCGCGTGGTAAAGCGAGCGGCGCACGCACTTTTAACTTCTAGGCGCGCTTTGCACACTAGCCCACGGGGGCATTCGAGCATCATTGGGTATTGTTGGGTGTGAGGAGGTGATGTTACTGCGATGTGAAAGGATTGTACGTGGCAGTGAGATAGGCAAAACAAAGCAAAGGTAAAGCGACGCTAGATACTTGAAAAGAAAAAAATAACGTCACAAACGCATGGTCGAAGATGTTCTTTATGTGTACCAGAAGTAGGAGATTTTTTGGGGCTCTTAAATGGGGGGTTGGGGTGCTTTTACGTCATCGCTTCTCGGCCTTTTGGCTAAGATCAAGTGTAGTAACTGTTCTATTCAGATTAATACCTGAATTGTGGGGTACTCCCCCACTCTTGTATTAATTTGATTTTTGAAACGAGAAAGCGTGGGTTCGGCTTGCCGCCCCGTTTTCACCGGTCGACTTGGCATTGCAGTACAGCCTTGATCGGCTCGTTGCTTTCCAATTTGGAAAGTCTTTCCTATCCACATCTCGCAAACAATCTGTTTCATTTATCCTGTACGCCTGGGCGCTTGAAAACAAGTAGTGCCGATTCCCTTTGGCCTTAAGCTCAACAAAAATGCTTACCTTAAAAGCTTTTGCCAAGCGCCCAGTCAATTGCGTAACTCAAATATAGTTGGCATTCTTTGTTTCTTTCAAGATAAATCTAACGGCGAAACAACGTCCTGCCAGCCTATTCACGCAAAATCGATTTTATTCAATATATATCTAATTTGTTATGATATTCGTTTTAAACATGCTTATTGCGTCATAAACGATTTAGTTAGTTTATTTTCAAGCCTAATTAGTAATTCGCCAATCCATCAAACAAGGCGTGCGGCGAGCGTAATTTTCGAACATAGAAAGCCCGGGCAAAGTTTCTTGGCGAAGAATTGTGTTGTTTACGAAGCTAAGTAAGTGCCCGGCCAAAGCGTAATTCAAAATACAGTTTCCATTCCCTGTGTCTTCCAAAAATAAAAGCATCGGCCTGCCAACGTATTCACGCGAGCTAGCGAGCGGCTAAGGGATGGATTGTGTTGTTTTACAAATCCGGGGCGAACTAAATCATTACTTTTCTTTTATGGTGAAATAGACACCTTTTGCTAAACGTTCGTAATTTTTGGATTGTTTTGTTTACAAATACAGTCTAGAACCAACGTCATATGACCAATTGAAGTCAAAACGGCAGCGTTAAACAGATTGAACGGCCACACAGTGACGCAACCTAACACAGCAGTTCTGATCTGGAGTGAGCGAGAGATAATCAAAAATAAATATGGAACTTTCAAATTCGATTGATAAATGGTTGTAATTTTCACTCTTTTCCACCGCATCCTAGCCCCACCCATGGTGCCAAGTGCACGGAGCGCGCCTCGAAGTAAAAAGCAGCGCCCGAGCGACGACCGATCAAACGGCGCCGCCTCGCTTTTTCCGACGCGCTTATGCCCGCCCTGTTGATTACGTTCCAGCTCGCGCCGCGCGGGTGTTGTGGCGGAAGCGGGCCTGGGATCAGCGGGTGACTGAGGGGGACCGTGGGGGGGGGGAGGGGGGGGGGGTCTGGGTTCTGGGGGCGAACGGAATTTACTCGGCACAGAATTTCTACTGAGAAATTGGTAGAGTTTTAGTCATATTTTTGATGGTTTTTAACATTTTAAGTGCGAAAAAATTGGTAGGTTTTTGAACAAAAAAAAAATTTTTCTGACGTCTTGGGTATCCGGCTTGGTATATAAACCCCGGATATGGCCGGTTTTAAGCTATTGGAGTATTTGGTTGTATTAAGGTAAGTTTCTGAGCTATGGCTCGAATTTATACGCAATGGAGCAAAGTGGATGTCCCCGTCGCCTTACCCGGGCTCGGGCTTTTTTCGTACGTACATCGTCCATTCACTGTGCGAGTAAGATCGACTCGAATTCTTATTTTTGCCAGAACATAATCTTGTCTTCTTGCTTCCTTTGCGTGAATGTACCAGGGTGGGAGCAGTCGGGTGCACGGATTCCAATAATTCGATCCCACTACACGAATTTCAAAAATATCCTTCAACAAATATCAGACATTCTCTATCAAGTATTCATTCAAATTTGCGTGTGAAATTTTTTTTTTTTTTTCTTGGTCGTTTCTCATGCTTCGATCAGATCTGACATTACTGTGATAGTCAGCGCCGCTATGGGGCGCTCGATCGGCACCCATGCTTTACAGAATCAGCGTTGTTGCTTTGTTATGATTTTGGCTCCAAATTCTATTTGTAAACAAAGCAATGTTGTAATTACAATCGTTTATCAATCGAATTTGCAAGTAAGCGTGTTTTTTCCATCAAGAAAAAAAACATTATTGATGGATTGCTCCGCCCTATTCTGTAAACAACACAATTCTTCAACCGCTCGCCAGGAGACTCTGCCCGGGTTCTCTATTTTTTGTGAAAATAAAATAGAACACTGCCCAAGAAACATATACAACAGGGTACACATATTACCAAATTTTTGCATTCAAATGTCATCTAGAAAACGACTAAAACTTAGCCGAGTTCGAATAGAAATATTCTGTGCCAAGTAAATTAATTTCGAATATAAAAATACTGAGCTAAGCGAATTCCGTTCGCCGCGAACATCCCCTTACCTCCTCCCCAATACGCCACCCACTGATTTAATTTATTTTCAGACCCGTTCACCGCTAGCACGAACTCGAACGTCGCACACACGACAGGTGTAAGCGCGTGGTAAAGCGAGCGGCGCACGCACTTTTAACTTCTAGGCGCGCTTTGCACACTAGCCCACGGGGGCATTCGAGCATCATTGGGTATTGTTGGGTGTGAGGAGGTGATGTTACTGCGATGTGAAAGGATTGTACGTGGCAGTGAGATAGGCAAAACAAAGCAAAGGTAAAGCGACGCTAGATACTTGAAAAGAAAAAAATAACGTCACAAACGCATGGTCGAAGATGTTCTTTATGTGTACCAGAAGTAGGAGATTTTTTGGGGCTCTTAAATGGGGGGTTGGGGTGCTTTTACGTCATCGCTTCTCGGCCTTTTGGCTAAGATCAAGTGTAGTAACTGTTCTATTCAGATTAATACCTGAATTGTGGGGTACTCCCCCACTCTTGTATTAATTTGATTTTTGAAACGAGAAAGCGTGGGTTCGGCTTGCCGCCCCGTTTTCACCGGTCGACTTGGCATTGCAGTACAGCCTTGATCGGCTCGTTGCTTTCCAATTTGGAAAGTCTTTCCTATCCACATCTCGCAAACAATCTGTTTCATTTATCCTGTACGCCTGGGCGCTTGAAAACAAGTAGTGCCGATTCCCTTTGGCCTTAAGCTCAACAAAAATGCTTACCTTAAAAGCTTTTGCCAAGCGCCCAGTCAATTGCGTAACTCAAATATAGTTGGCATTCTTTGTTTCTTTCAAGATAAATCTAACGGCGAAACAACGTCCTGCCAGCCTATTCACGCAAAATCGATTTTATTCAATATATATCTAATTTGTTATGATATTCGTTTTAAACATGCTTATTGCGTCATAAACGATTTAGTTAGTTTATTTTCAAGCCTAATTAGTAATTCGCCAATCCATCAAACAAGGCGTGCGGCGAGCGTAATTTTCGAACATAGAAAGCCCGGGCAAAGTTTCTTGGCGAAGAATTGTGTTGTTTACGAAGCTAAGTAAGTGCCCGGCCAAAGCGTAATTCAAAATACAGTTTCCATTCCCTGTGTCTTCCAAAAATAAAAGCATCGGCCTGCCAACGTATTCACGCGAGCTAGCGAGCGGCTAAGGGATGGATTGTGTTGTTTTACAAATCCGGGGCGAACTAAATCATTACTTTTCTTTTATGGTGAAATAGACACCTTTTGCTAAACGTTCGTAATTTTTGGATTGTTTTGTTTACAAATACAGTCTAGAACCAACGTCATATGACCAATTGAAGTCAAAACGGCAGCGTTAAACAGATTGAACGGCCACACAGTGACGCAACCTAACACAGCAGTTCTGATCTGGAGTGAGCGAGAGATAATCAAAAATAAATATGGAACTTTCAAATTCGATTGATAAATGGTTGTAATTTTCACTCTTTTCCACCGCATCCTAGCCCCACCCATGGTGCCAAGTGCACGGAGCGCGCCTCGAAGTAAAAAGCAGCGCCCGAGCGACGACCGATCAAACGGCGCCGCCTCGCTTTTTCCGACGCGCTTATGCCCGCCCTGTTGATTACGTTCCAGCTCGCGCCGCGCGGGTGTTGTGGCGGAAGCGGGCCTGGGATCAGCGGGTGACTGAGGGGACCGTGGGGGGGGGGGAGGGGGGGGGGTCTGGGTTCTGGGGGCGAACGGAATTTACTCGGCACAGAATTTCTACTGAGAAATTGGTAGAGTTTTTAGTCATATTTTTGATGGTTTTTAACATTTTAAGTGCGAAAAAATTGGTAGGTTTTGAACAAAAAAAAATTTTTCTGACGTCTTGGGTATCCGGCTTGGTATATAAACCGGATATGGCCGCCGGTTTTAAGCTATTGGAGTATTTGGTTGTATTAAGGTAAGTTTCTGAGCTATGGCTCGAATTTATACGCAATGGAGCAAAGTGGATGTCCCCGTCGCCTTACCCGGGCTCGGGCTTTTTTCGTACGTACATCGTCCATTCACTGTGCGAGTAAGATCGACTCGAATTCTTATTTTTGCCAGAACATAATCTTGTCTTCTTGCTTCCTTTGCGTGAATGTACCAGGGTGGGAGCAGTCGGGTGCACGGATTCCAATAATTCGATCCCACTACACGAATTTCAAAAATATCCTTCAACAAATATCAGACATTCTCTATCAAGTATTCATTCAAATTTGCGTGGAATTTTTTTTTTTTTTCTTGGTCGTTTCTCATGCTTCGATCAGATCTGACATTACTGTGATAGTCAGCGCCGCTATGGGGCGCTCGATCGGCACCCATGCTTTACAGAATCAGCGTTGTTGCTTTGTTATGATTTTGGCTCCAAATTCTATTTGTAAACAAAGCAATGTTGTAATTACAATCGTTTATCAATCGAATTTGCAAGTAAGCGTGTTTTTTCCATCAAGAAAAAAAACATTATTGATGGATTGCTCCGCCCTATTCTGTAAACAACACAATTCTTCAACCGCTCGCCAGGAGACTCTGCCCGGGTTCTCTATTTTTTGTGAAAATAAAATAGAACACTGCCCAAGAAACATATACAACAGGGTACACATATTACCAAATTTTTGCATTCAAATGTCATCTAGAAAACGACTAAAACTTAGCCGAGTTCGAATAGAAATATTCTGTGCCAAGTAAATTAATTTCGAATATAAAAATACTGAGCTAAGCGAATTCCGTTCGCCGCGAACATCCCCTTACCTCCTCCCCAATACGCCACCCACTGATTTAATAATTTATTTTCAGACCCGTTCACCGCTAGCACGAACTCGAACGTCGCACACACGACAGGTGTAAGCGCGCGTGGTAAAGCGAGCGGCGCACCACCGCACTTTTAACTTCTAGGCGCGCTTTGCACACTAGCCCACGGGGGCATTCGAGCATCATTGGGTATTGTTGGGTGTGAGGAGGTGATGTTACTGCGATGTGAAAGGATTGTACGTGGCAGTGAGATAGGCAAAACAAAGCAAAGGTAAAGCGACGCTAGATACTTGAAAAGAAAAAAATAACGTCACAAACGCATGGTCGAAGATGTTCTTTATGTGTACCAGAAGTAGGAGATTTTTTTGGGGCTCTTAAATGGGGGGTTGGGGTGCTTTTACGTCATCGCTTCTCGGCCTTTTGGCTAAGATCAAGTGTAGTGG
>OZ023144.1:16593483-16609597 GCA_963675895.2 Styela plicata | reverse complement strand
TCAGAGATGGGTATAGGGTAAATATCTTAACCCCGAAGGGTAAGATAAAAGACGAGATAGATGACCAAAGTTGATATTCTTTATTATACTTCAGCAAAAAGAATAATTTCACGATACAATCTAGCCTTGGTTTTTGTAAATATATCTTAACCCCGAGGGTAAGATAAAATACGAGATAGAGACCAAAGTTGATATTCTTTATTATACTTCAGCAAAAAGAATAATTTCACGATACAATCTAGCCTTGGTTTTTTTTTCCTCCTTTTTAATAGATAAAATGCCCTCGCATTTATACACTTTATGTGACCATTCAAGTTAGCCTTAGGCGGGATATTTTAATTTCTTTTCGTCGGACGTGATCACAACATAATCCTTAAAACCTGTTTTGGAACTATCAGGGCCGGTTTGGATCACTTATAAGACTTTTGTTGATCATGCGTTGGACGCATGATGCTCGAACTTAATTAAACCTGATACATTGAATGCCAAATTCTCCTAGTGGTCCTGATTTTTAACCATATTTGCTACATATATGTCGGCCCCCTAAACACGGAGTGGCTTTGATTAGGGAACATGAATGGTCAGCTTCTGAAAATATATAACGATATATAAAGAAAACAACAATAAAATGAAAATACATACGTAAAATTCACATCTAAAACAAAAATTTATACCACCAAGAGAGGTGAAAATTTAGTAAGAGAAAGTAAAGATAAGAGAATTAGGTTTGAGAGATGTAGAGATGTAGGCGTTTTATTTAATTGTTAAATTGATTTTGACAGATTGAACAATGTTTGAATTCAATATATTTCGTTACACAATGAATAGCTTTTGCGCCTTATAAGTAAAAAAATGTGGCATCGTTTGCCTTTGTAGTCGTTTTAGTGTTTGCCATCTTTGGGCTTGTATAAAAAAATTGTGGATTGATACTCGCTTTTTGCGAATATATCCTGCGCGTTTACCGCTTTTTGTAGCGATGTTTTTTTTTTAAAGTATGATTCGATTAAATCATCTTTCAACTTTTCATTATCAACGTAAAATCTATTCAACAAAAACTATTTGTTTGTATCTGTCACTCTCAATTATTTGGTTTAGAAAGAAACTTTACTGACATCACCACCGACGCACAATTAATTGATCAGAAAAATTATGCATGATTAAAATATCAAATTTAAGCAATTTCTTTAAGAAATTGATAAGCCGAATTTTAAACGCCATAAGATGAAAGAAGGAAATTACCTGAAGTTGTTTTCATAGAGGGAAGTAAATTGTAAAATTCTTTTACTGGTAAAATAAACATTATAGTGGCAAGAAATAAAAATGCAGCACAATTTATGAAAAATCTGACATCTAAGCAATATAATTCCTTAATTTTTATCAGCGATGTCTTTATTTTTATAAATTTGATTGTCCACCTTTTTGAAAATTTTTTTTTTTTTTATCAATTTTAAGTGTTGTACATTTTTGTAAGACAGTCTTTCACCTTGAATAGAATGTTTTTAGAGAACATATTGAAGCAATCCGACTGACAAGTACGTTGTTGCATTGTTTTGTTGATTCACGTCCGCTCTTGTTGTTGGTTTTGATTCGATCTTCTGTTCAAAGTAACATCGTCGTTTTGTGTCCTTTGTCTTTGCAGAACCTCGATTCTTTAATTAGGGTTGAATACGCTGGATAAAAAAATACGAACACAGATTAATGTTAGCAATGGCCCCTATACGCTATTTAATATAATCGTGAAAAACGTTACTTAACTCTTATTTGAAATTTCGTCCTGACTTCCGTGCGGCAACGATGCGGCAATCTTCCACTCCAAATCAGAAGGCACTATTCTTCCAAGAGGTTACCATTTATAGGGTAAATATATTAACCCCGAAGGGTAAGATAAAAGACGAGATAGATGACCAAAGTTGATATTCTTTATTATACTTCAGCAAAAGAATAATTTCACGATACAATCTAGCCTTGGTTTTTGGTAAATATATCTTAACCCCGAAGGGTAAGATAAAATACGAGATAGAGACCAAAGTTGATATTCTTTATTATACTTCAGCAAAAAGAATAATTTCACGATACAATCTAGCCTTGGTTTTTTTTCCTCCTTTTTAATAGATAAAATGCCTCGCATTTATACACTTTATGTGACCATTCAAGTTAGCCTTAGGCGGGATATTTTAATTTCTTTTCGTCGGACGTGATCACAACATAATCCTTAAAACCTGTTTTGGAACTATCAGGGCCGGTTTTGATCACTTATAAGACTTTTGTTGATCATGCGTTGGACGCATGATGCTCGAACTTAATTAACCTGATACATTGAATGCCAAATTCTCCTAGTGGTCCTGATTTTTAACCATATTTGCTACATATAGGATCCCTATAACTGGTAACCTCTTGGAAGAATAGTGCCTTCTGATTTGGAGTTGAAGATTGCCGCATCGTTGGAGCACGGAAGTCAGGACGAAACTTCAAATAAGAGTTAAGTAACGTTTTTCACGATTATATTAAATAGCGTATAGGGGCCATTGCTAACATTAATCTGTGTTCGAATTTTTTCATCCAGCGTGTTCAACCACAATTCAAGAATCGATGTTCTGCAAAGACAAAGGACACAAAACGACGATGTTACTTTGAACAGAAGATCGAATCAAAATCAACAACAAGAGTGGACGTAGATCGGAAAAACAATGCAACATGTTGGACTGCTCCAATACGATTTAAAACTTCTCTCTATCCAAGTGAAAGACTGTCTTAAAAAAATGTGCAACACTAAAAGTTGATAAAAAAAACAACATTATTCAAAAAAGTGAACAATCAAATTTATAAGAGATAAAGACATCGCTGACAAAAACAAAGAAACTATATCGCTCGGATCTCAAATTTGTTATAAATTGTGCTGCGTTTGTATTTCTTGCCATTATATTGTTTATTTTACAGTTAAAGAATTATAGAATTTACTTCCCTCTATGAAAACTACTTCAGGTATTTTCCTTCTTTTCTTTATGGCGTTAAAATTCGGCTTATCAATTTCTTAAAGAAATTGCTTAAATTGATATTTTAATCATGCATAATTTTTCTGATCAATTAATTGTGCTTCGGTGGTAATATCAGTAAATTTTCTTTCTAAACCAAATTAATTGAGAGTGACAGATACAAACAAATAGTTTTTGTTGAATAGATTTTACGTTGATAATGAAAAGTTGAAAGATGATTTAATCGAATCATACTTAAAAAAAAAACATCGCTACAAAAAGCGGTAAACGCGCCAGGATATATTCGCAAAAAGCGAGTATCAATCCAACTTTTTTTATACAAAGCCCAAAGATGGCAAACACTAAAACGACTACAAAGGCAAACGATGCCACATTTTTTTACTTATAAGGCGCAAAAGCTATTCATTGTGTAACGAAATATATTGAATTCAAACATTGTTCAATCTGTCAAAATCAATTTAATGATTAAATAAAACGCCTACATCTTTACATCTCTCAAACCTACATTCTCTATATCTTTACTTTCTCTTACTACATTTTCACCTCTCTTGGTGGTATAAATTTTTGTTTTAGATGTGAATTTTACGTATGTATGCTTATTTAACTGTTGTTTTCTTTATATATCGATATATATCCAGAAGCTGACCATTCATGTTCCCTAAGCAAAGCCACTCCGTGTTTAGGGGGCCGACATATTATAGGGACCATGGTCAAAAATCATGACCACTAGGAGAATTTGGCATTCAATATATCAGGTTAAATAAGTTCGAGCATCATGCGTCCAACGCACGATCAGAAAAATTAGAAAAAAGTTTTCTTGTAAGCAATTAAAACCGCCCATAATAGCTTCAAAACAAGTTTTAATCTTTTACACCCAGAATTATAACTCTAATTCGGAACCTTTAACCCTTAACACAAATCGCCGGTATCGCAGTGAGAGTCATAAACAATTATGATTAGCACTCCGAGAACTCTTTAAAGAAATTGAAAGAAATTATAGTTTAGATTGACTGGTTAATTGCCTCGTCGATGATTATGTTGTGATCACGTCCGACGAAAAAACTATTAAAATATCCTGTCTTAAGGCTAACTTGGATGTTCACAGAAAATGTATAAAGCTGGTGCATTTTTATCATTAAATAGGATTGTATCGTGAAATTATTCTTTTTGCTGGAGTATAATAAAGAATATCAACTTTGGTCATCTATCTCGTCTTCTATCTGACCCTTTGGGGTTAAGATAGGATCCCTATATGGGAATCGAAAATGATTAGTTTCAAAGGCAGTTTAACAGATAAAAGTTCGACGAGGGTAAACCAAACCTTGTTTGGGGAAATTGAATGAGTTTTAATCAGCCCGGAATTTCATTATGGGACTACATACCTTCAATCGGAGATACGATGACGATTGTAACTGAACTACACTTGGCAGTGGCAATATTTTATTGTTTCATTTCTCTTTTTATTCCGCCAGGTATAAATCAGAATACCGTGACGAATGTTTCAAGAATGGGTTTGGCCTTCGGCAATCTTACCAACAGTAACTCATCTTGGACAATAAACTCTATGGTAGTCGTATAATATGAACATCTCGTTATTAAAACCATCAGATGGTTTCCCCCACCGTGTAATTTAATATTAAAAAAACATTTTCTGAGCAAATGATGTCTTATATGATATCGTATAGTTTTTTGAATGCGTTGTCAGGTATGGAAATTTTACGCGAATATAGGATATGCGGATATTCGTCGTATAGTGCAAAAACGGAAGCTGTTTAAATTACTCGAACGAATCATGCGATGTATCGCTAATTTCTGTTTTCTATAAGCAACACACACACATTGCAGTTATTTTTATCAATATGAACCAAATAATATTGAAACTGACATTATACAAAAAAAAAATTGAAATATAATAAACCAAGTTATAAGTTAATTCTATATTCTATTAGTTTTCAAATTAGCAGTGGACTGGTGGAAACACCATCAGAATGCACAATCCTTTTAGCGCAACAAATACGGTATGGCTCTTATGTACTATCTGTAATTAACGTTATAAACTTTCCTTATGTAATTTAAAACTAACACTAACCCATCGGAAGGTACTTTCGAGTAGGTATATTACTTTTTCATTTCTTGTAAACAAATATTTTAGTTGGATACCCTTTGCTGCGAATTACTAACATTTTTACTTTCACAAAAATAGGTTTTAGCTGCAAGACCTATAAAAGATTGGCCAGTGAATTCGACTTTGAACAATCCTGGGGTTCTTTTATCCCGTTTAAATCGATCTTGACAGCATTGATGGGTGTCATCAAAGGTCAAATTGAGTGTTTTATTGAACACAAACTCATCGCGGCGATTTTCACAAGACTTTGCTGGAACCAGTTATGATGTTCTCGATAGAATTGATGTTTGAGATCTGGTTTTATAACACTCTCTAAATTTTTGCAGATAAACATACATATGAACTATCTGTACCCATGGTCAAGTATTGATAATCTTTCCAATCGATGTATTTGTCGAAAAAGTCATATTTTAGTTCTAGCACGCGTAACTTTGCATTTTCATAAACCGTAACACCTATCTGATTCGGTAACCGCCAACACACTTGCTTCTTTGTGTTAACTTCGAATAACTTCTTCGTTGAGTCGCGTTTACGGGAAAATTATGGAAAACATTGCCAAATACCGAAACACAACATACTGCAATCAGGAAAAAAACCCGAAGATCAATAAACGCAACAAAATATCTAGGGAGCACTCAATTCGACGGCGATTTATTCGAACTTTTACACAAAAAGAAGCAAGTGTGCAATATTTGTCTCCCTTTAATTTGATGTATCAGAGTTGAACTTATACGCTATAATTTTTTTTTTAAGCATCTTCAACGGCAGTCACTTGAGGCTTTTTCAAAAATACGCCAACACTATAAACTACTCCCAATAACATTTGGCAAGTGCCTTGTAGATACGACTTTAGACCATGAAGAACATTGTACCATGTTCGATATTCAAAGCATGAAAGGTATTCTTAACAGAGATTTCGCTCTGTCAAGCTTTGACCTCACATGAACCGCTCTTCAGCGCTGCCCTTCATATGCGGCCGAGGTTCGACAAAAATCGAAAGTGTCAAATAAACCTATCTCAGTTACAAATATTTTCCCAAAGCATGTATTGACAAGCATGAGCCGAGGTGCAGTCCATCTTTGGCACATACTTGACAAAATAAAATTTCTGATTGAGATAGTTAAAAATCGTGTTCCGCTGTTATAATATTAAATACGATCACGATGCTGAGAGAACACGATGTTAATCAAAGCAAGAATACAGTTATTTCAAGGTTTGATTATAATGTGTCATACAGGTAAAAGTTGAATTGTGATCCGATGATACAAGATCCAATAGCTGTAATTTTTCCATGTTTTTGGCATATTAGTTTGGAATCAGTTTGAGGATCGTAGTATAAGTTAAAAAAAAAGATATTGATATCGTAGGACTATAAATGGTCGGGGGTAGAGGTTTCACCTAAAATAAAATAAGCGAAATCGTTCTAATTTATGTATCGTGGGTATTTCAGTATCAACATCATCCATTTGCGTGTTTAGTATTAGCGAAAGAGCGGGAGCTGAAGCGGAAACAAATCACGATTCATCACCTCAACGTCATTTCCGCTATTGGTCGTCATTTCGCGCCATAATCGGGGCATGGCCGAAAACTCATCTGTTCTGTTACTGTGGATTGCTTTGTCTTTCTTGTTATTGATCCCTTTCCTGAGCAAGACTGGTAGTACGTAGTTCGGTACGATTCGTTTTTCAATTTTCGTACGTGGTACGGTACAAAGTTCGATACTTATTTCGTACCGTACAGTACTCTTTTTCGTACCTATGTATTACACCATATTCTTCTCAAATGAATTAAAAATATATATAATTTCATAACACGGGGCGTAGATAATATAGACTGCTTATCAAAGAATTTTAAAACCAAAGGACAATTTTAAAATGGTTTTAAAGCGGCGCAGTTAGGGCGAAAAAAAATACAACTGCTGCTTAGATGAGCTATATGTCGTATATCGGTTCTGGATTTTGGACCGGATAGCATAAAACTGTATCACTTTGAAGAGGTTGGTGATGTTTTCTCGCGGGGGCCAGATTTTACAAATAATGCTATTTTGGACATTGGTAGTTGGTACGGTTCGAAATTGCTGCCTAGCGAATCTTACCTGTTTTCGTACCGGTGCGAAATTTAGTACGATAAATGAGAAATATTGATCGAACTTATTTTCGTACTGCGAAATTCGGTACGATGTACGAAAAAATAAATATCGTACAGTACGGTACGGAAAATTTTCGAAAGGTACGGTACGAATTATTTGCTGGTTCGACCAACGATACAAAATTTTCGTACCGTACCACCAACCTTGTCCCTGAGTCGGTTTGTTATTGATCGTCAGACGACAAAAGTTGCTTCGGGTACATAAAGTGGCGAGTTAAGCCTTCGTACCGGTACCGCAGAAGGCGGCAACTTAGCCTATAACCAAAAGATTTTTTTCGAATCTCATTTTTGGGTCAAAAATCCCACCTTCACAGTGTACACATGATTCACAGTGTATGCAAGATTCATATACTTATTACACTGCACTACCAAATAATATGTAAAATTATTATCTCAAATTTCTTCATTATTTCGAGGCGGTTTCTTAGGCAACGTAAGACGTACTCAGCATATAATTAATGACAGATCATATATTTTGTTAGGCACGTGGAGTCACTAACGTTATTCTCAATATAATGCACTTCAACGTCTTGTAAAGGAAATTAGTTTTTATGTCAAATCGGTCGTGTCTCAACACTGAAAACATTTTATTATTCACAGTGTCGTCTTAACAACTGGTCACAAGCGTTACGTAAAACAGGATGTGCCTAAATCTAGCCTGGATGGAACAAAGAAATCTTGCATTTGTATATTTTCTACAGCCAAATCGAAGTATTAATATTGAACGATAATTCAACAAAGATGGACACAGTAATAGAGAATTTTATCGACTGATTAGAGTTTAGATATACGGAGAAACTGATACGGACGGCGACAATGCCTCATGCAGTCTATCCGGACACATATGGGACGTGGATTTACGATTCTCAAATCCTACCCGTCAGCGTCCGTTGCAACTATCACATAGGTGTTATCAACTCCAAAAAAGAAATTTGTCAAGTATGAGCCCCAGATGGATCGTGCTTCATCTTCACCATCTATCAGTGGCTCATGCTTGACAAACTATGCTCAAAATATGCTTGCTAAATATATTTGGATGGGGGGGTTGAAAGAACCTTTTTGCATAGAATTGGTAGATTTTAATCAAATATGACTTGAATAGTAGAGGATAGAAGCATTGTTATCGTAAAGTTGTAGGTACGGATTTGAGAACTTTTCTAATGTATTTTCTATGATAAAGGACAGATATCACTGCACTTTATCATAGTGCTTCAATACTGTTTGGAATGTTTTACGTGTAGAAAGCAATTTCCAGTACTACGTTTCGTAATAGTTCTATGCATTAGAAGTGGCTGTTAGTTGTGTGCATTTTGACGTTGTTTCCGGCTTTGCTTCGTACGCAATACGCCCAAGACTCTGTAAAACCAAAGAACGGCAAAATATATCATTTTTCAATTAATAAAAAGACTATAAAATTATTTCAGCCTAATGTTCGTCAAATCGTTAAATTCGCGGCGTGTCGTAATTAAATTAATCTGGATATTTTTAAGTGACATTTTATTTTTATGCATTGTTAAAAAATCAGGATGCTTTGCAATATTGCGCGCCGAATGCACGTTATAATCTTTATATTGAGAGGTGCAGAAAAATCTCCGCTTGTTGCGCTGCAGAATCACTGAATATATTTGATAAATATTTCGAAGATTGAATGCTGTTGCATTTTCTTCATTTATGTTTATGCTTTTATTTTAGATTAGCTCTGCATTATGGCTCAGAAAATAACCTTGAATTTGTTATGTGGGATTTTGGTCACCGTTGTCTTTATCATGTTCTATCGAGGGGCAATATCACAAAGAAGTTTTATTGATTCTACAGACGAGGTATTTATAAAAAAACGAAATTATGAAGAAGCATGAAAAAGTTCAGTCAGTTCTAAAATTCAAAGGTTCCAATGTTGTTAATGTGACTAGAAAGAAAAATAGTCATGTCATTGAGATTGAAAAAGTAATATCAACATTAAGTTCAACAAGAGAATGTGTAGCATGTCAACCCCATGAACCTCTTGAAGAATTTTGTAATAAATACCCAGGAAGATATGGATGTCCATCGTATATCATGGTTGCTATTCTTTTATTCAATCGACCTGGATATACAAAGTTTACTTCATCTGTTTTACGAAAGTACAACAACATACATAAAGGAGATATTCATCTATTTGACGATGGGTCAGACAAATTTGATGATGAGAAATTGAAAAAATGGTATAATGGTGATGTCAAACGTATTCGTTCAGATAATAAAAAAGGGAGAAAAGCAATTGTGCGATTGGTACTGGAGCAATTTCTCAAGTCAAATTACAAGTTATTGATGTTGCTTGATGACGACATGATTTTTATGAAAAGATTGGTTTGATTTTATTGAGAAATATAAGCACATACAGACGGAATACTTTCACTTTATCATCCATCAGTGAATCATAGTTTATGCTTATGATTGTGAACATCAACATGGTGATCTATGTGTCGGAAATACAAAGCGAGATTCAGGATTTGTTTTAACAAAATCAATCGCTAGATCTTGGTTTTCAAAAGGTCGGTGAAATGACTTGAATAAATTGATCGAAGAAGATTTTATTCGTATTTTTTATCCGATGAAATCACTTGCAATGCACATCGGACAGAAAGATCAGGATACAGAGAATTGTGGACAAAATGAAGTCGCACATAGGTTTAATCGGTGTGAATATCCATCTTGGATTAAGAATCAAATCGAATTTTACTTCGACAGATGCACAAGCCCTGATGAAATTTATCCAGATGAACCAAACTCAGAGCAATTCACAAAAATAATGAACACGCGCTTTTGGGTTCGGCCAGCAATATCCTAATTCATTTACGGACACAAAACAAGATATGTAGCAATTGCTCTTGGAAATTCAGCACGTGTATCAAGTATTTACCCTGGGTGGAAAATATGGCTCTTCCATGATAATTCTGTTCCCGATCCTTATATGCAAAAATTGTGTGAATATGATGTTAGATTTATTGATATGACGGGATCAAAACTAGTTAACCAAATGTCTTGGCGTTTTTTAGCAGCTTCCGAACCGGTCAAAATGTGGGCGATCCGGGATATCGATTCACATTTGCTCCAAAGAGGAAAAGCCGCTGTAGATGAATGGATTGCCTCAGGGAAAAATTTCCACATTATCAGAGATCATCCTAATCATTCACGCCATCCTATCAATGGAGGAAGTTGGGGGGGAAATCATAAAGCAATGCCGAACATGAGAGAAGAACTTGAAAAATATGCCATAACAAATGCTTATATGGAAGATATGAACTTCCTTAGTAAAATTGTTTGGCCGGTTGCTCAAAAATCTGCATGGATAAATGATGCATACTCTCTTCATAAGTTTGGCGAAGATCATCCTTTTCCAACTGAATTAAGAGTCAAATGGGAATTTGTTTGCGGTGTTGTTCTATGGCCATAGAATTGGCACTGGTTATTCATAAAAAATCAAAAACCAAGATCCCCCATGAAGATAAACGATATTCATATTTATCATAATTTATTTTTGTGAGGCATGAGCCACAGATGAGTCTTGCTTTAGCGGCACGATCCATCAGTGACTCGTGCTTAACAGGGCATGTTTGGCCGAAATAGTTTCGACAAGGTAACGTGCGTTCCATATGTGGCTTATATTTGACTAAAACATTTTTTATTGGGTGACATTTTTATAATAAACAAGTATTAATCTTTTAGTTTTACTTGACCTAAAATGAAAAGATGCTAAAGCGTGGCTCCATATTAGCATGTCCTGTTTACGAATTACCCTAACCTATTTCTTATGTGTCACGAGAGGAACAATTACATAGCCATCGCCATCCACTAACAGCACTTTGTTCTAGCATTTCAGTTTTGTTTGCGACGTTTGTTGCTTGATTGCAGCTGCTGCTACGACATAGCTCCTAGGCATATTAGTTGCCGTTAAATTCTTTCTATCATGCGCTGCTTCAGGCTTTGGTTGGAGTGAAGTCAATCAGTCGTAGCTTTTATTTGTCTCTTATAGCAAACCCATAAATGAAATCGACCCAAAGTAGTAGGTTTTGCTAAAGTGAGCATGATGTTAAGCATGAAATGGACTGCGTGTCAATAGCTACCTTTGGGCAAACAATGAAATCTGATTTCGATATAATATTTTTTTGAAAGTTGAATAAAGGAACCGTTCTGGGCGGTTCATAATTTTGGCAAAAACTTGAAATGCAATTTTTAAAAAGGGCTTCTGCTTCTCCCATTCTTCACGTGTGTTCTTATATTTCGGTTTCGAACAATGATTCTTATTACAATTATTACAATATAACCAGAAGTCAATATGACAATTCCGACAGGGTATCACCTAAATCTGTTCAGAGCCAAAAGCGAGTTAAAAAATTTGACACCCACTGCATATAGCTTTGTTTTTAATATTTTTCTCCAGGAAATACACAACACGCTCTTCACACTTTTTTTTTTAAATATATCTTTATTAGATTTATTATAATGTATAATAGATTGATAATCGGATCCCAACTAAAAATTTAGATTTGTCAAGCATGGATCAGATGGATTTAAAAGACGCGTTCCACCAGTTATACCTATGCTTGGCAAAACATATTCCTTTGATTTTTTTTTTCGTACTAGTATAGAGTTTTCATTTTATTGTTATAACAACCAAGACACGAGGGAGCTTTTCGATTGCAATATTTCTAATTTATGTAATTTATGAGAAGTCTCTTACGCCTCCGGCATCCGTTTGTTTGTCATATTTTTTCAATCGGGTTGTTCTGTTTTAATATCAACCGAAACGTTTGGTATTCGAATATGCTCCGGATAACTTTTTTCGAATCGGATCGATAAATAACAAATTGCCTATTTTTACCTTAATATTTGCTCTGAATTTTTAAAATATCGAAATCTATATTTCGTATTTTTTTCGTAGAATTCAAAAGTTCCAATTTATTTAGCGTTTTTTTCATCTTAGCCAAAAAAAGTTGAAATAATCTTTTGTTAACCATATAGGACAGACGGGTCGCGCCCTCAAGGCGCGGACCATCTGCTACTCATGCTTGAGAAAATATGATTTCTGATTGGGACATCATATCTGCGACTGATTCGAATAATTTGGCTTCGAATAGATTCCAATCACCGATTGAATAGCCCAGACTAAGTTTACTTTTTGTTTGGAATATTAGAAATGTTATGTTTCGCGGGGTTTGGAAAAATTCAACGAATATACAGATAAGCAACAGATTAAGTCTCAAGTTATGTATCTTGGGAAGGTATTGGGAATATTAAAAGAATTTGTTTTCACCTAAAACGTACACGTCGCCGAAGGTGTGCAAAACTTTGTTCTGCTTCTGTCTGAGATAGAGTTCACCATTTTGAAAACAAAAAACAGTATGGATGAACATGAAAAGCGAATATGACTGTGTGCTGAAGGCGCGTAAAGTTATTTTATGGGAAGGCGCCTTTTTTATGGATATTTTAAATTGTAGCCAAGTCTTGTATTGAGCATTTTTTTCTCGGACCACATGCGCCATCTAGCGATCGAAGAGTAACCAACATATCTTCCTGGGCAGATACTGGCGTGCACAATACTATAAACAGTCCATCGTTTGAACAAAATATCCCGAATAAAACCTACTTGAGTATGTGACTGCCCTCAATCGGTAAGTCAGTAAGTTTTAGGAAACTGTTTCAAGCGAGAGGTGTTCTGACTAGAGCACACGATCACTAACACTCCAATCGAAAATATTACTTTGTCAAACATGAACAATAGGTGTGCCGCGCCTCGACAGCGTGATCCAGCAGTTAAATGTGAAATCACGTCTTCTTCTATACACTTCT
This sequence comes from Styela plicata, assembly GCA_963675895.2. Lineage (NCBI taxonomy): Eukaryota > Metazoa > Chordata > Ascidiacea > Stolidobranchia > Styelidae > Styela > Styela plicata. The sequence continues at coordinate 16,596,502 of OZ023144.1, read as the reverse complement.
CTCTACATGACCAATCTACCACAGCCCGTTTCTTTCCACTTGAGTGTCCACCCACTGACCCACTTAACTCAACCCGATCACAGAGCCCATGACCACAATCCACCTTTTCTCTACCTGACTCGCTCACCTCGATCCACTTCACTCCACCTGAATCACACACCTCAACCCATTCCCCTCCATGTTACCCACCTACGCCCACCCACTTATCTCTACCGGACTCAGCCAACTTCACTCAACCCAGTTGGGCATAGACTGAGTAAGTAGTCTGGAATATGTGGTCAGGGTGGGAAGTGGTTAGGTTTGGAAAGGCGGGACAAAGTTGTGGCGGTATCGATGTGCTCAAATGCAGATTGTATTAACTGGAACTGTCATCGAAAATCAAAAATTTCACTTCTACTGATCGCAACGTTGATGAAAAATAAAGACCCCGACCCTCATCTTACCTTATAGCGAATAATGATAGCCATTGCCATTCTGGATTATTAAGCTACTGATTTCTTCTATTGAAACTGTGCTAATCTGTGTAGAGGCTAATTCTGATAGATTGATTATATTTATTCATAAGTTCGGCGGATCAAACCTGCAAACTGTTTTCTATTTTATAGGGTTTTCAAATGCCAATTCTCAAAACCTTTTGAGCCAAATTTACAAAATTTAATTTGTAATTCAAATAATTTAGTTCATGTATGTGTCAGATGATATTACTTCAAAATTCACAAAAATCTCCAGGAATATTTTGGACGTGTTGCCACGCTTCGATAAATCTTGTTGTGTGAAAAATGCTTATTTTACCTTGAAAGAAAGATTACGAAAGGAACTGTGTCGAATGTATGATCATCCGAATATGGCAAAATAAGTTTTGCGAAACACTATAATTTCTTATCGAAGATGAGTAATAGTTGGATCACCTATATTTGAAGAAAATCATCAATGGGTAGGATCCTAATGATACCTAAGACATCAGCATCGTCGACCGACAGAATACTTCTTTATACGGATTGCGAAGTCCTATTGAACACCCCCTAATTCGATCACAACAGATAAACTGATGATCTATCTAAGTTAATAAAAAATAATTAGTAAATAAATATTCTGATCTGATGTTATTGTGTTTTCGTTTTTTATGTTACGGTCTATGTTCGGTGAGAAGGGAGTTCTCAAATAAAAAAGATTTTCTTTTCGTCTTTGAATGTCAATGGAAGAATCTTTTTTATGTCTCGAGCACGTCCTGCCGGTTGGTAAAAGATCTACTATGAGATGTAGTTCCAGCAAACTGCACTCTGAGCGGAAAAAATCCCCAATAGAACTAAACCACTTTAGTAAAGTTCAGTGAGTGGTATCTGCCCCTGCCGATGGTAAGACCATTCAACACTTCTTGTGAATCAGAAGCAAAACCCGATAGCCAATAGCATTTTAAACTGTGACAGAGTTCGAATTACGGGTTCTAATATCAAAAATTAAAAATCACAGTGTTGGAACTTTAAACCTTTGCCAGTATTAATTTTGTGTTACGAGCATAAATGATTTAACACCAATTTCCGACCAAATCTGCTAATAAGCGAAACAGAACTTCTAAAATAAAGTGTAGTTAGTGGTATACGCCCGGGCTGCGATAGTGACTAATGTATAACTTCTTTGTCTCCTTTCAGTCGCTGCTCACGAAACACAGTAAATACGTTACGGTTTTTTACCTTACCATCCTAAATAAAGTTAAAACTGAAATAAAGGTCATATTTGTTAATTAATAGATTATGACGCAATCGAAGACGTTATTTTGTGAAATATACGACAAATGTGGACCGCAAATTATCTAAACGAGAATATTGTGGCCAAACATGTCTTGTTAAGTACAAGTCTCTAATGGATCGTGCCGCTCATGCACCGTCCATCTGTAGTTCATGCTTGTCAAAAAGAAATTATGATTAGGTAGAAGCGATTTTCATCAGTGCTCTGGGCTTATCGTTATTTTTTGGATGTCCAGTGTCGATTGTATAGCCATAGTTTAACAAGTTCGGGTCGCAAGTTCAATTGTCCCATTGGCCCCAATCGAAGCTAGTACAACTGACTGAGTGGTTCAGTTTGGGCCATCTGGATAAATTTCCTTAGGGCTTGTGCATCTGTCGAAGTAAAATTCGATTTGATTCTTAATCCAAGATGGATATTCACATCGATGCGACTTCATTTTGTTCACAATTCTTAATATCCTGATTTTTTTGTTCGATGTGCATTGCAAGTGATTTCATCGGAAAAAAAATACGAACAAACCATCTTCGACAAATTTATTCAAGTCATTATCAAAGACTTTTTTAAAACCAAGATCTAGCAATTGATTTTGTTAAAACAAATCCTGAATCTCTCATTGTATTTCCGACACATATATCACCATGTTGATGTTCGCAATCATAAGCATAACTATGATTTACTGATGGATGATAAAGTGAAAGTATTCCGTCTGTATGTGCTATAATGATTTTCATAAAATCAAACAAACCAATCTTTCAATAAAATCATGTCGTCATCAAGCAACATCAATAACTGGTAATTTGACTTGAGAAATTGCTCCAGTACTAATCACACAGTTGCTTTTTCCTCCTTTTTTATTATTTGAACGAATATGTTTAACATCACCATTATATCATTTTTTCAATTTCTCATCAACAAATTTGTCCGAACCTATCGTCAAATAGACGAATATGTTCTTCATCTATGTAGTTATACTTTCGTAAAACAGATGAAGTAAGCTTCGTATGTCCAGGTTGATTAATTGGGACAATTGTAACCATAATGTAGGATGGACCTCTATATTTTCCTGGGTATTTATCACACGGTATGTCGACTTTCGCCTATCGAAACAATTTTCAGTATGGGTTTTATGCGCTTTCAAGTGCTGGAATCTCATTTTGAAAACACAAAAATCCCAGTATTAAGCAACATTATTTTGGCTGCGGTGCTATTATGGCGTCATATTTTGATTACTTAAATACTGAATATTTTGCACCGCTCAATGTCACGATGTTAA
>OZ023144.1:16574130-16586199 GCA_963675895.2 Styela plicata | reverse complement strand
AAATATTTCCTGCAATAGCAATGACAAAAAGGGATAGTTGTTCTATATAAAACTAGTAATTGATTCAAAAAACTTATCGGAATCAAATTCGAAAATCCCGAATGTTTCGGTTTTGCCCAGTCATAATATGGTATATTTACTATAAGCAACATTATTCCGTAGTAGTGCCCTGTAGATACGGGCTTTAGAATAGTTCTAACGTATAGCCTGTCGTAAGAGGCGACTGTACTTTACGATGACGACAAAGTTAATTTCTATGAAAAAAAATCGAAAAATTGATTTCTTTACGTTTGCGCCCAAAAAGTACCGCGCCTCGGGGGGCGTTGAAAAGTAAAATTGATTTCGTTCTGAATTAAAACGTGTGCCAAGTTTTCCTGGCTTTTTCTCGTAAAAATACATCATTTATGGGTCGAAAGCGATAAGACTGTGCGTAGCATGTGATGTGACAAGGGCAGGGCAATTTGATTGGGTGATTTGAATCGATTCCAAGTACAGATTATTCGGATCCATTGTGAATTGCTAATAGGAGCAAAAAACTGCTAAGGAACTTTTTTATTTAAAGGAAAAGTGCAATAGATTGGGTCAAATTTGAACAAAATCGATTGTAATTTGTCCTTAAAGGAAAATTTTCGCCCCTGGACTGGATTGTAATTGAAAATACATCGCTATTGAGTTTGTTTATGTTAATATTTTTAATTTTAACTATAAATTTCCTAATGATCATAATGAATTCAATATTAGTAATAGTAAAAACAGGATCAGCGATTCGATCCGATTCAAAAAAAATTATTCGAATCAGATCCATACTTAAGATGATTCTGTTTTGCCTAGATGTGACTGAGTTAAAACTTGCGCGCGATTTTCGACTTTCTCCCGAGAAAAGACATCATTTAGGGGGCAAAATAATAGGGTTCTGCATAGTCGTGATTCAGTTCGTTTAAAGATATTTTTGACAAAAAGCGAATATATTCAGACGGACTTGCGACGTCAAAATTTTTTATGACGCCATGATTTTCACGACTAAAATTACCGTTTTCCACCAAAAATTATTGGATCCGCTACTGCAGAGGTCAGATTCTCTGGTGCTGCTTCCGGTCTTGCTTACGTAAATTCCAATAAATAACAAATAAATAAGGTCTCTGATAATGTATTTTACTTAAAATAAAGTTGCTGATCCCTATCTTGATTTTATAGTGTCTGTTTCAGAGATATCTGACATTATCCCAGGAAGTACTTCGGAATATAATTCAAACAAAATTCCTAAAACTACTGTCTTAAACGTCGATTGGCACTGTTTATACGATTTCAATGCGTTTCTTAATTTGTTACAAGCGCAATTCAAGGCTTGTAGCTAAGAATGTGGTAAAGTGATAACTTTTATTTGGCCAAGCATGGTACACTGGAAAACCGCATTTCAACTCGTGATTCATCAGGGACCATAATTGATAAACCCTATTTGGCAAAGATCTTATCCTGTTAGATGACCTTTGCTGCGAATACATACGTCAATTTGACGTAACAATATCGAAAACAATCCAATATATAATACGTCACCGATATGGTTTCTATATTGCCATCTGGCGCCCAAAATCCAATATACCTAGATATTTTTGTCTGTTTTCTGGTTCGAGTTTTTGGCAAAACAGGAAAGATAGAATAACGGAAAATAAAAAAAACTCATAATATCACAAATGATCTTTTTTCTACAAGGTATATAAAATGGTAACCAGGCAATTACACTCATAATAATTTATGATTCGTCGATTCGCTATCGATTTGGGAGTTAGATAACATTACTTTTGCTTTTATAGCCGCTCATTTTAACGGGTCACCCTGCCCTCTACGAGCAGTCGCATATGGTCGCATATAGGCGAGGTTTTGTATTGTTGGAAAGATATTTTTCAGTTCTGCCTAACTTACTCAAGTTATTGGACCCTGGGTTCAGTTGTAGGCACGAATAAGCGAGCAGTACTCACCAGGACTCGAACCCGATATCCTCAACCTGTGATGCTAACATGATAACCAATAGGCAATCGCGATCACAAACCCACTCGTGCCGAGTCAAATTTATTTTTCAGTAAATTTTGTCGAGCCCAGGTAACTAACAAATCGCGCTACGAAGCGCGGTCCATCTGTGGCTCATACTCGCTATAATGAAATTTTGCATAGTAGTACTTGACGAAGGGAGTTTGTTATGAAATAATATTAAGTTGTTTTGTAACAGAGTAAGTTCAGTTTGAATGTTGCGATAAAAATGCAGAAATAAAATACAGAGGTGATAAAAACAATTAAAATTATAACAAGTTATTTATAATCATTTAAAATTAAAAAGAAATTCTTGCGTGTCGTAAGAGACTTTCAAAGAAAACAAAGTAGTGGTTTATGGTTTCGCTCAGGGCAGATACCACTGAATTATAGCAGTTAGTACTAACAGACAAACAGACTGGGATTTTTAGACTTTATCAGTAAAATTACCTGATTTCTGAACATCTCATATTTCGTTTCTACATGAATTAAAATGTTATTTATTAATGAGAAAAAAAAGAGGGGCAGAATTGGTGAATTGAGCCCATTCGTCAAATGAACCACTATTTGTGCGTTGTATGGCCATAAAATGTTAGTTTAAATATAATAAAAAAAAATATCAAAACTTGTCAACTGCATTCTAAGGGGAAAACATCCCAAAATTACTGCAACACTAAAATATAGTGCAATGATTGGTATTTGCCCTGGATGACCATTAAACACCTAATAGCTCACATTTACATTTTTTCAATTACTCCATAGTACTTAATATACAAAATAATGTTGTTGTTAACAATATTATCGTGGTGTTGTTTGTTCTGCATCGCAAATTGTCAAAGTTCAAGTTCTGTTTATGGATTTTGCTCCCAAGTTTACAACATGAATCAGTTTTGCATGACCCAAATATCTGGGACAGTGGATCACACGCATAATATTCCTGGTGTGGTGCAAGAACCAAGAGTTGGAAAAGCAGGACCCCGTGGTGAAAAGGGAAGTCGCGGAGAGCCTGGGATTGTGAATTATGAGGAAATCGAGAGAAAAATTACCAAAAAATTTGAAGGTAAATCGTTGCTTGTACCCTTCTCAGAAATTTAATTTTCTCACGCATAATTAACTGGCCCAGTCAGAAATTTTATTTTGTTACCACGAGTAAATGATGTACCGCGCCTTAGCAGCGCGATCCATCAGTAATTCATGCTTTAATCAACTTGATTGGACAAAACAGTATTGACGTATTTCATGCGTGCCGTGAGAGACGACTAGAAGGAAACAAATAGGTGGTAGATAGTTTCACAATCGCCCGGAGCATTTATAACTCACTTCACTTTTCCATAGCGATCCAGTTCTGTTTGAGATGTTTTCCGCTTAGAGTGCAGTTGCTGGTACTACATATTGTAGTATCTCTTTTTTATTAAGTGACCGTTAGTTGGTTCCTTTTAGGCACTGCTTTCGGCAAAACAGAAATGTAATTTTTAAGTGTAAAATTGTCAGAAAATTATAGACATTTCCTACGGTTTTGAGCACTAAAAGCTAATTCTGAGATTTTTTCGATCGGCGCAGGGGAGAACCATATCCCCTGATATGCTGAGGCCTACATGCCATATATCTGGAATAAATAAAGTATCTAACCTTATGGGTGTGGCATGAGTTGGTCAGGCCTCATTCAACGTATAAATTGTACAAAAATGTAAAGCACATTATTTCATACAGCAACTGAACGTCGACTTGATGCAAAACTTGAAAGATTAGAACAATTGATCGAAAAGGAAAAAGTTATCAGCGCAGAAAAATATGGTGGATTGAAAATATCACAGATGAAATACAAGAAGGTTATATTATATGTTTTTTGGTGACTTTTTGTGCTTCCACTTGATCATGTGTCGCCTAAGAAGGTGATAAGTGGATGAGTTTGGATCCGGACTCATATTTGCTCCGAAATAATAATTTTTAGTTGTTTGTATTTGCTATTGAAACCCTTTATCTTTATTGGAGTCACTTAACGACAACAAGCTAATACAAACCGTAGAACCAGCAACAGAACTAAACACTATAGTAAAGTGCAGTGGATGGTATCCGCCCCGTACAATGGTAGAACCACCTACAACTTTTTTAATTCTTTTTAAGCACTTCTCACGAAATGTTTAATTATTGGGCAATAGTAATAATAATGTTTGTTAATACCCATTCAAAAATTTTATTGTTTCAAGCATGTGCCACAGATGGACCTCCTCTCGTCGACTTCTTCCATCAGTGATAAATGCTTAAGAAAAGATGCGCTGACAATATTTTACGATCTGGCATCCATTGATTTTGTAGATATCCTATTACTCCGTTATAACTGTCAAGATGTTAACAAACAAAAAGCAAAAATGTGGGACGGTCGTGGAGGTATATTTGATATTTATCCAAACATGAAGAACACAGAAGTTTATTGTGATTTGGAAACAGATGGAGGTGGATGGATAGTAAGATAATTTAGTACACTTCACCCTTTTCCATTGTTTTTTTTGCAATCAATTGCCGAAACCTGCATTGTGTCGCCCTCATTTCATTTTGTTGTCTCATTCGACAGGAAGAAAGTGGCATTGTAGTTGCAAGGCTAGTTCAAATAATTACGCTTAAAAGTTACTTGCGACAGATATATTCCACTCCACCATGAAAGTGTTATTAAAAATTTTCGTTCGATTCCGCACGATTATATAATGCGCCATCTACTTGCAGTTGCGTATTTTTTTTTTATTTATTGAAGATCGCTCAAAGCAAGACCGCAAGTAACGCTAGAAAAGGAAAAAAAGGAACTACCAAAATGGTATCTGCTCTGGGTGTTAGAAATCATCAAACAATAAATGGATTATGACAATAAGTTGTTATGCATATTCACATTTATATATATTTAAAACGGTTGATATGACGTCTCTAACTGAATAATGTGAGATTGTGTTTCGGGGCTATATTCTGATTTTTTTTTATTTTTCCGATGTGACCATTTGTCCCATAATCATGAAGCCAAAATTGAGCAAAATAGACATTGATATAAAACATCATATGGCTGTAGTTTTGGTCACGTAAAATCTGCAGGTGAATTTATTTGGGAGATATATTATTTTCTGTTTTGGATCGAAATTTCTAACGACTCCTGGTTCTTGAGAACTGATTTTGAGAAAACCTTTTATGAAATAAACGCATTCTTCATATTTTAGGTCATTCAACGTCGGTTAGATGGTTCGGAAAATTTTTATCGAACATGGGAGGAATATGCAAGTGGATTCGGGAATAAATCTAGAGAATTCTGGCTCGGTGAGATTGTTTTTTTGTATTAGTTGAATTTTGAATTATATTTTACCTGAAATACTATTTTATTACATATGCTGATTGTTCTGATCAAAATTTAAAAAAAAGTTGATTAAAACAAGATTTTTTTACTAAATTATATCATTCGCTGCTGTCTACCAAATTCTGCGTATGAATAGCAAATAGCAACTACAAAAGTAGTGTGCCAGCAATTTTCAAAATTTTACGCGTGCCTTTTCCACAATTTATCATAATTAGCCCATTTTAGGCATTGAAATATCATTTTTTTTTTTAATTTTAATCACCTTATTTATTAAAAAAAAATTTGACTGCGGCGCCGATGACGACGTCATCATTTTTAGTTGGGCGAATTTCTCTTTTATAGGTCCTAAATACGCCCCTGTGCGTGGTAACGTGCGCATCCCATCGAGGAGTTGGTCAGCAAAAACAAGTTTTTACGTAAATGGCGTAATAATGTTTCACAACTAGAAATATTCCTGTCAGAAAAATCAGATATTTCAGAATTCGTTATTCGACGTCTTAAAGTCTTAAAATGATTAATTTTGCAGTGAAAACAGGAATATGCCAAATTTTACGTTATAAGTTTGATATAAATCATAACTTGCTGCAAAATGAAAAAAATATGGTCAAATCGGTAATTTCGTTCATCTGGAATGCTGAAACATTATTATTCTATTTACATATTCAATTTCGAATATTTTTTAAGACAAATAATAAGAACAGGCATATTCGCGACATTCAAAGCTCTTTAAATGGTTTAATATCCAGAAAAATTGAGTAATTATCCTGAAACGTGCACATTCAACCCAGGTCTGGAAACAATTCATCAGATAACGAAGACAGGATCTCATGAACTCAGAATTGATTTATCAGATTGGAATGGTAATACAGTATATGCAAAATACAGGTGGGCTATGTGAAAATTTTTTATGTTCATTTTTATTATAAATCTCTGAGAGAATATCTTACAATATCAACGTTGGACATATAAATATTAAATTTAAATGCATCAGAACAAGCCTTCGTTACAGGATTCACAGGTTTTCCATTATTAACCTGAAAAAAATCCGTAGAAGGGATCGAAATGGGTGAATCCTATATCCACTCTGGTCCCTATAGAGCAATTTCGAATCAAATTATGACATTTTAATAAAACAAAGATTATTTATTATTTTAATAGATTCCATGTCAAGGTTAGATATGTATTAGATTATCAATGTTTTGAAATTGCTTTGAATATAAGGGTTTGTATGTGTGTTGTATGTGTTGTACTTATTCTCTGGCATGCTTTAAACTATATTTGAATTTTTGTTTGATTTCCCGATAACTCTGTAATGTCACATTACAACAACACGTGTGATTTCTTTGATGTTGTGTTCGAATATTTTTATAAATAGAATCATATTTGAAAATGTTCAAATTTAATATTATTTGATTTCAATAATAATATTCAAAATTTTCATCTCTAAGCGCGTCATTTCCAACCGCGATAGCTTGTTGAAATTATGAAATAATTTTAATTTGCTACTTTTTTCCTATTTCGCAATTATAGAGACTTTTCGGTGAATGTTTGTCGATTTTGAGCAATGATTCAACGATGAGTAGATAGAATGTCTAGAATTGTCTGAATGACTGTGTCGGGTAATTTCAACTAGAGATCCGTTTTTACCTTATTTCCGACTGCGATTTGGGCAGTTTGTCACCAGGTGCGCACATATTTGAAAGGTGGATGGTGGTTCAATTGTAATTATTGTTTTTATACTAGAATTGAATGAGAATAACCTCATCCACGTCGCTGGAACCAGCTCATTTGGTATCATTGGAAATCCAATGAGGCCTTGAAAACTTCAACTAGATGATTCGTAAACTGGTATAAATATGTCAATATAACAAAGTAGAAACTTGATACAAACATGTTCATAGTTGTGAATTATTGTAAATGGAATAATTATTATTTTTTTTTGTAATAAGCAATAAAAACGCTATTTGCAGTATTTTTAAACTAACAGCGCCCATTATAACGTTATAATTGACTGCGATGAATTTCAACCCCTTCTCTTTTTGTTCAAGATTCTAAATGTGCCACTGCTGGCACATGCTCGGAAATAATTTATGCGTAATAGTCCAGACATCGACATCCGAGTAATGAAATTTCCAATTTTTTTTTTGTTTTGTGAAATTTAAAATTGACCCACACGCAACAAGATCATGAACACATTTTGCAGCGAACAAATAATTTATGTTTAATTTTCACCGTAAAATTTACTATTTTTTCTGTGAGATATCTGAAATAACTTATTATTCCAAAGAGGACGCCCCTAGTTATTGTTACTCAATATTATTTTGTCAAGCTTGGGCACCAGATAGACCGCGTCTCGTCGACATGATCTATGAATGACCCATACTTAACAAAAAATATTTCGAAAACACTTTTCCTATTGGTTATTGGTTAATCTTGAATTAATCAACTTTAAACAATTTCCATTTTGTGGGGCGACCCTGTACCAGTGGCCAATTATAGGCGAACAGGGTTAGTGTTGTTTGGGCCTAGCCGACCCAAGTTATTAAGTCTTGGGTTGAATGCTGGTCATGGATTAACAAGCCGGACTTGACGGGGCTCGAACCCGAGATCTGCAGCCTGCAATGAAAATTACTAAGCCATCGCGCTCACACAGTATGTATGTAAAAAGAATTCGTGTCTAGTAGTTTGTATCCTTTGTATACACTGTAACAAAAGTACAGTAAATCTTCTGGTCATTTGCAGTAATTGCATATTTCCAAAGGTAAAAAACGCCATGTTGGTGATTATTATGGGCTGTTGATGGACCGAACCTTCGCGGTGCGTTCGATCAACAGCCCATATTTGGCCAAACACGTCAATTTTTTTTAATACCGCCACGTAAAATTACTGTCAAAGATTATTGATTTTGTTGATTTTTGTAACAGTGTAGCATGTTCTTATGTGGAGCAAATTGATTCACTTTTACAATAGTCCCACAAATCCGGGAATAAACACGAATTTCCACCAAAAGCTCAAATAAAATCAATGTTGACATGGTAACATAAAATGAATATACCGACTCATCATATTAACGTTTTGTGTCGCCCAGTATTTACTGATTACATGGAAATTATGTAGGTCCTCAGATATCTTTTTTTTTATAAAAATATACAAATGCCTACGTTACTGATTATATGGTTGAGTAAGGACCGAAGGAGTGTCTGAATAAAATTTTCTGAAAAATTATTTTTTTATCTTTCTGTCGTGAGGGTTTTTCACAAGTTATATAATATGTTATTGCGCCTAAGACAGAAAAATCACGTATGTGATAATGTTCCTCGAGTGTTCCAATCAGTGTTTATTATCAATACGCTAATAACAATGAAAAAATATCAAACCTTTATCCAGTGGAATTCCGTGGTTTTATTTAAATAAAAAGTATATTGTGCCCAATTGAAAATTTCATTTTGTGAAGTATGAGTCACTGATGGATCGCGCTGCCGAGGCGCGGTCCATCAGTGGCACATACATGATAAAATAAAATTTGTGATGGCGTATTTGACGACTTGTCTGATATTGAATCAATATACATACTATTATTATCTCGATTCATAAATTGCCAGACAGTATATTCGAGGTCAGAAAAAGTTTGACCCAACATTATTTTTCGAGATTGAGCCACAGATAGACCGCGCCAATGAGGCGACTCATCTGAGACTCATGCTTGACAAGATATTTTTGTGATTGGGTTATTTAACCAAACATGTATTTTCCAGCGTGGGTTAGTGATAGTTCGCGTTGCATTAACGCGATGCAACTGTGGCTCATATTCGACAGAATGAAAGTTCTTATTCGTCACCAACTAATACAATTCTAAGATTATTTCGTACAAGTCACTCATTTCCATGATCATATATCTGGGGCCACTGAGACGCTAACACAACACCGGAAAAAGACGCGCTTCAAGTCAATATTTTTTTATTTAAGTCAGCGCTAAGCAAAGCAGACAGCGCTAAGATAAGAATGAAATAACGTCTACTTTTTTCTTATTGAAATTCACTCTAAGCAAGGCCGGAAGTAGAACCCGAAAGGAACTAACTAACGATCACTTAATTACAAAAATCTATTACAAAATGCAGTACCAGCTACTGCGCTCTTAGCAGAAAACATCCTACAGTGAGTGGTATATAATTTGGGAAATGGTAGACCATCAATAACTTCTTTGTTTCCTTTTAGTCACCTCTTACGACATGCAGAAAATAGGTCAATTCTAAAACCGTACCTATAGGGTAAGTTTTTAAACAAACTCCTAATTCTTTCTAAAGCTTCGTTCCAGGAGTTGGAATTCCATTGTTAACATCTTGCAATATCGCTTGAGCATTCGCGTTTTGTCGTTTCAAATTTGATTTGATCAACACTGGAATAAAACTAAAAAAAAGATTGATAATGTTGGTGATTGACAAGGTATCTGGTAGCGACAAAAAGTATAAAAGGCTATTATGGAATAACAGTGTTGATAGTTTTGAAAATTCCTTGTCCAAAAAAAAATGCAACGAACATCTCGGACACCCGAAGAAAATCTAAATCTTGCCACCTTGATATGCATCAATCCAAAAGTAATTGCATGCGAAGTAGTGACGCGGGTCTACGGTGCACCAATTTGGCGTAGTGGTTATCATGTTAGCATCATACTTTGAAGATCTCGGGTTCGAGTCCACTAGTTGCTCTTTAACATGAGATCCGTTGACCATTCTTAACATGCTATCTTTTCGCTAAGATTTTAGGTTGGTAATTTTAATACGGTGATTCGAAGCAGAATATATTCGAATCAGCCTCGAGTCGGCCATGGAAACAAAAGCTCGAAAATAAAGTGGAATTATTCCATTTGATCGATATTATTCCTATTTGTGACCTCATAGCCATAATCTCCTGTAGTCATAATTTGCGAATTCGTAGTCATGGATCTTGAAATGTCTTTTGATAATGCAAATTAATTGTGAAAACAACGTATTTGCTATTTACATTATACTAGTGATTTCATTAGAAATATCCGAATCAGATTCGAATTCTAAGTGATTCGGTTTTGCCCAGTTGAACCTGTTAGTTGATTTTTGCTGCGGTTGCATACGTCAATTTGACAGAATCGAAAGCAAGAAATAATATATTGCAGCTACAAAATTTATGCTGAGCCAAAAAAAAGCAATCAACTTCGATATTTCGTACATTATAGAGCAAAGTCCACATTGTTGAAAATTTTTGGTGGCACAGCAGTCGGAAAAATATTATCAAAGTATTATTTGACAATTATGAGTCATTGATGGATCACGTCGATGAGACGCGGTGACAGCGGTGACGCGGTGACGCGGTGATCTGTGACGCATGCTTGACAAAAAAAACTCCTATTGAATAACAAAAATAGATTTTTTGTCCACGGTGCATACACCATATTCCACCCAAGTTTGTTGAAAAATGTGCAAGGTGGATGTTTGTTATTTTTTTTTTTTTTTTTTTGAAGGAATTTTCAACAAATTGTGGGATCTTATATTCTCGCGCAATCGATTCGAAGAAGCATTTGGTCAAAGAGAGAGAGAAAGAGAGAGAGAGAGGTGAAATATAAAAGCTATTGGAATCAACAAACGTGTAGGGGTCAAAGTCGAAAAATTTTCTGAATCATTTTTTTATAATAAGCAACCGACATTTTTTTGCATCAAATTTTACTTAATTTCAAAAAATTGTCAATAAAATTCTTAGTATTTTTTGAAAATATATGTAATATTTTGGGCTGTTGATCCGAATCTTAGAAGAATTCAGACAGAAAAATTTCCCGTTCTGCGAAATCGAAATGAAATATACCTATAAACCGATACAGTTTTATCGAGCATGGGTCACTAATGGAATGCGCTGCGAGGCGTGGTACATCCGTGGTTCATGCTCGTCGAAGTAAAATTCTTGATTAGGTAGTAGAACTTGTCAAAAAAGACTGACACGGAATATTATCAAGATGTTTTGAAACAAAGTTAGATCAGTTAGAATGTTGCCTGTAGATACGGGATATTAAGAATAGTCCTAACGTATTTCTTGTATTTCGTAGAAGGTGAATACAAGGAAACACAGAAGTGGTCGATGATTTTATCATCACCCAGAGTAGACGCCACTCACTGCACTCTACTATGGCTGTTAATTTTCTTTGGGAATTTTGTTTGGCGGAGTCTAAAGATCACGACAAAATCTAGTCAGAAGCATTAGACAGATATTATTTATTATATTTATAGTTTTAGCTGCGCCGAGGTTTTATTAAAATAGACTCAACTATGGGTTTAACAACTGCTATCAGGGGAGTGAGGAAATGATTTCTGCCCTGGCAGAAATGAAGTTATGTACCACATGAAGGCCCGATCAAATATTTTGTTTTGTAATGCATGAGCCACATATGGACCGCGCCTGTTAAGCTTTACAACACGAACCAATGAAAGGTTGAGTCTCAGAGGCCTGTTTTGTCAACAGTTAGTCAGTGTTAGAACATGATAGTAAATGCATTTAACCATAAGAAAACAAATAATTGTATCGGACATAAACATAAAAGCTTGAATAAAGATTTTAGATATTGTTATTTTTTGTTGAGATTTTATCTAAGCAAGGCTTAGATAACCATGTACAATACAAGAAGAAACCTATGGAGGACTGCACCCGATATAATGAAGTGCAATTATTGTTATTCACCCTGATTGACC
>OZ023144.1:16545437-16574030 GCA_963675895.2 Styela plicata | reverse complement strand
TGTAAAAAAAAACAATAATATTAATATGTAGAAAAAAGACGCAAATTTACAAAAAACACAACATAGAAATTTATACAAATAATGATACAGATAATGCAAATTTCTTTTAAATATGAGCATAAACTGAACTTAAAAAGCGATGTATTTTCAATTTCGCTACAGTCTAAGAGCAACAATATTCATTTTGACGACAAAATACAATCGATTTTGGTCAAATTTGACCATTTGCATTATGTCGTTAAAAATGAAGAATTCCACTTCATTTAGCATGTTTTTTATTTTTTTTACAGATTTGCGATTGATTCGAATAATTTTGTACTTCGAATCGATTAGAATCACCGAGTCGAATAGCCCGGCCCTAGGTAGGTAGAGTGGGAAAAAAAACCTCTTGCAAAGTTTGAAAACGTGAAGTATGTACACGCGCCCTTTTGCCCTGAAAATAAAATGAACCTTTTTGTTGAGCGTGGCCACCTTGTGGCTTATGTTCGACAATACAGAACTTCTGCGACCACGCACGATCGATCCATTTATTGGCAATTCTCACTTCAAAAAATTATTTCGTTAACTTTTCAATCACGGCGATCTCCCGAGAATTGTTCGAAAATTGAAATATGTCAAATTGAGTATTGAAGTATGCCACCTGGACGGAATTGCGACAGCTTTAATGAATTTTTGATTTGTGATTGATTGTTATTACAGCGAAACCCTGATCAATATTGTAAAATCGATTGTTTGCTAAATTGTGAAGTGCACAATAATTAGAAAACATCGGCGTGTAACTGTTACGCATAAATGTTTTAAAGGAGATATACCTGTATCGGTTCGAATGACCCTGCCTAGTTATTACAACATAGGTTGAGTGGTGGACATGGATTGCCAAGACAAATTTAGCGGGGGTCGAACCCGAGATCTTCAACCTGCGATGCCAACATGGCACCGGACAAAATTTCAATTCAGTAAATTCATTGTTTTTAAACTGTGATCAGTTGTCCCGTTTGTGGTCCTGTGATTTGACACTATTCAGCTCAAATAGGCTTGAACAGTCACCATTTCGAACCTTGAAAAGGGGGAGGGAAAATTTGAAAAAAAAATCGTTTTCAAATTTTGGTGAAATTTTAATAAAAAATAACATTTATATACCATGATTAATCGAGTCCCGGTGAGTCCGACGCTCTTATATACATGCCCACCACTCAAAACTCAGGGTGCAATAACTTGGGTAGGCTTTGTCGAATAGCAAAACCTGTCGGTCTTTAAGTGGCAGCTCTTACAGGGCCTTTGACAGGATGATCCACTCTAAGATGTGGCTATAAAAAAAATCCTTGCTCAATAAAATACGGCCATGCAAAAACTGCTGATAAATATATATATACATCTATTTGCTGTACTTGGCGTACATGATATTTTTTTCTTCATTTGGGAGACTTTTTTTCTACAGCATATATAGCTATTTAGACCACTTCAATGCCCTTATTTAACACCGTCAGACGTCAGGCTGGAGTCACGGCTAGATATACGGCTTAACAAAAAATATAATCTGAATGTCTGCCAAATGACGTCGCCCAAATATTTTCGATTTCTATATTTCAATGTTATTTTCTAATTTCTGCATTTGGGCGACATTGTCCACATTTGGGGGACGCTGTCAAGAGGCTGGTGAGAGGTGAGTTCCACCTCTCGCAAACTGGAGAGTGAAATGGGATGACTCCCAAAGATGTTTTTAGGGATCAACTACTTGTGTTCAGTCATAAATGTATTCTCTGCTTCTTTCTACAAGATAAACATCAAAATCCTATTGTATACCAATTTTAAAAGCGCTTCCTGAAAAACAATCAGAGAAAATAAAAATAAAAAATTCGATTTTATTGTCATATTTGCGCTACAGGCAGAATGAAAAATGTAAAACAGCCATGAATAACTGATGCGTTCAAAAGTTGTGGGCAAATTTTTGAGAATTTTCCATGCCTAAAAGTAAGGCTCCGAAATATTTGCTTCGATTCACCATAAGCAAAATCAAAAATTTCACCATATTAGGCAAAATTTTCATGCACATCTGGCACTAAATTGCTTTTGTATAAGTTTCTTGTTTTTTTTTTTTTTATTTATTTGCAAAATGATGGCTTTATGATTAAAAAGGGCGAAAAATGTTTCCGCCGCCGCCGCTGCATAATATTTACACTATACAGTCGAAATAAAAAAAAAAAAATGATTACGGTTAGATTTCATAATATCGACTGATAAATATTTATGATAAGTACTGATGATAATTTAAACATCTAGCTAGTCCAGTCAAAATACTGCTGCGGAAAGCCCAAAAATCGCCAAAAAAATGGTCTAAAGCACCCCCGAAATGATGACATCATAATAAGAAGGAAGGAGACTTTTCATTCACAAATTTCGTGATATAGAGCATTTACAAGGCTGGTCATGGGATTGTATGTTGCCTAAATATGCTGTTAACTGCATAACGTAACAATAAGGGGCATTTCGTGTTCACAAGTAGTATCCTGATTGTTTTTCATATAGTTATATGCTAACCCTAGCTGATCATTTTAGGGAGTTTCCGTAAGTTTGATTTTTAGTAAACTTTTGTTATGTTGAAAAGCAAGCCTTTGGCTACATAATATGTAAAAATCTTTAGACCATTTTTCAAGGGTCGATATGTAGTTTGACTGGACTAAATTACTGAATTAGTTTGATTTTTATATGGTAAAATACCGACACTAATTTCGGGATGAATATTAAGATTTTGCAACAGCCTGGACGTGTTGATTGAAAAAAAGTAAATTATAAATCAAATGCAAATATTTAAAAAAAAAATTATATTCATTGAAAACACAAATGCGATTAAATATTTATATTAATTTGGATATATGTCGAAATTTAATACTCATTTTCGTGATGGATTCAACATTGGGTTTAATGAAAAACTCGTATTTCTCAAACAAATAACACACCCACATTTAGTGAAGTCTGTTGAATATTCAAGAATCCATAACAGTGATTCGCATTTTTATTTTTTAGCATGATTAAAAAAACTTATAAACATGTCTGCTGGTTGGGAGCCAGGTTTAGAATATACCTAACATATTTCATGTCCATATAAGAGGTATTAAAATTCTTGATTCAAAAAGTGGTAAATGGTTTTAAATATCATCCACCATTCACTGTATATTTTATAATTGCTCAGTTCTGTTCTGAATGTTGATTCTGGAGTTTTTGTAGTAGCTCTTTGCCATATCAGTAGTCATTAATTGGTTCCTTTTAAGTGAGGCTTCCGACCTTGCTTAGGGTGAATTAAATTCGCATAAAAAAGTAGTCGACTAATTACTCAAAATGATTCAATATGAAAATAAACTGGCTAATCGGGATTGCCAAAAGCGAATATTTACTATCTTGCATACATTCTAAGAAATAAATTTGGATAAGAAATATTCGTCTAAAATTCTTTTAAATTCTAACATTTTGAACTCGGCAATAATTTGATGAAAAGCAGCATTCCAACTTTGTTAAAAAAAAAATATAAATCCCAATGTCCTGAAATTTTCGATTATAGAAAATATTTCCTTTATTTCGAGGAAATACAATTGTCAATTATCTTCAGGTTTAAGTGACAAAAATCAACATATGTTTATATGCAACTAATCATCGATTAAGTTCCTATTTCTATTTTCGGACTTCGGATATAGTTGTTGGCAGGGTGGCAGAGTCTTGATTTTCTTCGGGTGGACGAAGTAAAATGTTTATATCATTTTCCTCATATGGCTATAAAAGCTTCAAAGCCAAAAAACACTGCTATTTCATGGCAGTATTGCCAATTTTAAAGCTCCTAATTTAGTTTCGTTGCTACCTAAATTTGCGCATTTGCTAAGTTTACTTCTGATAGAAACCTTTCCTCTCGGGTGTATAAGTATTAGAGTAGTTGATATTCTGCCAGTCTGGTTGTTAGATCATGCGAAATTGCGCAAAAAAGCAGTCAGTCAGTTCGACAAATGATTGAGTCCAAGGCCTTGATGAATTAAAGGCAGACATCCATGCTTAGTGATCAGTACTTCGCAAAAAACAACAGCACGCTCTCATACAATTCTTTTATGGAAGGAAACATAGAATTGGGTTTTACTTTCTCTATGAGTCAACACTTGTCTATTTGACTAAAACCAGTTATGTTTGTAAACTTATGTGCTTTTCAATAATCAAGGGTTGTCACCAGGTAGACTCGTAGTTTTATTTTGATATGCTCAAACTGATGAAATACAAGCAATGTAATTTGCTGAGCTTTCGAAAAAGAATAGGGCTGATCTGGAGATTTTCAGACATTCGAAATGTAGTGAAATTAAATAGTTTGCGCTTTTCAATGTTTCATGACCAAGTTGAATAGGCAGTCCTTATTGTATCCCCTTCGATCAACACATTTGCTTTTATGAGAAATAGCTATTCTCCGTAATATATTTGAAAATTGTCTCTTTTCGTGAGTGATCATTCTCAGATCTATTGCGGCAATGATGAAGATTTGTATGTAGATTGTGAAGAACATAGATATCATTATTCTTTATCAGGAATATCTGTACCATCATAATCATACAACCCCATTGCTGTTTAGACCTGTCAAAATATTAATGAATATTCAAAATAAATGAACCTAGATATAATAAATAGGATATATAAAAAAACAAGATGAAATACTTAGAATGTATAAATTGATCTAATTATAATATTTTCATTTAATATTTCAAGCTACTGGTACTCTTGGAGGTAGCGTAAATATATTGCGAAAAAAATGATGCGTCTATTACCAACAAAACAGATATGTTTGAAACAAATACCAGAACGAGGGGAGACGACCTGTTATATATACAGAATGCAAAAACACTGAATAAATAATTGTTGAAGATCAGAGTAAAAAAACGTACCATGTAAGAATGCCATTATAATCCTTCTCTATTTGATATATGTAGGTCTGTAGTTCTATAATAATAGCCATAGAGCACTACACCAATGATGATGTAACCTGATGAACTAAGCGCATAATCCCTTTCATCTGACGAATCCTCAGTCAGAATAGGAGAATCTCAGAGCGTTTGTGCAAACTGATGTAATGTAACCAATACACCCAATGTAATTATTATTCTTCAATTAGCACAACAGGAAATCTGAGAAAATACATATTGATGATTCAGACTTTCTTAAGATTCTTTTTATGCAACATAGAGCCATGTAAAAGTGAATGTCAAACACCCATGATGATGGAATGCTGAACAATAAGAGAACTTCTAGTTGCAGTAATTCAGTTTCTCGCGCAAATAAGTTGAACATGCTCAAATATCAGACAGAAATTAATTGAAATATATACATTGTTCCTTGGACTGGGCGAATCAAACAGTTTCTGGTCAGCACAGTCAGTAAAATCAATGCAGAATATGTTTCAACCTGTGATTTTTGATGATCCAGCTACCAGGTTCAGTTTCAAAGTGGTATGATTACGCACGAGGATTGCTGGACATAATGGCTGCTTAATAGGAGCTTTAGGTAGATGTTAATGTCGGCCCCGGTTTATGACTACCCCTACGAATGATGTATGCCACTTTATCAGTGTTGGGAATGAGTCACTTCACTTCGAGTCAAGGTAAAGAACACGAGTTACGAGTCCCAGGTTTTAACAAAATTTAAATTTCCGAGTCACAAGTCAAGTCGCGTCATACATTTACGAGTCGCAAGTCGAGCCATGTGCCGATTTCTAAATCCATTTAACAACAATGATAAATTGTTGACCAACGCAGATTTCACAGCAGGTTTAAGGTGATGCGTTATACACTTCTGGGAGGCGCCTTTTCTTCTCTGATCATTAACACAACAGCAGACGACCTGCTTTTTCAGGAGGATAATTCCAGGCTAAATTTTTAAGTCTAAGGACAAATCCTCATTCCTCCTCCTGCATTTTGTCAAGTCAAGTACGAGTAGTGGTATTTAGCCAAGACGGTGACAGTCAAGTCATTTAAAAAGATGACTCGAGTCCCTCCAACAATGGTAAACTAAGGTATCATCCAAATCAATGAATTTTGCAAAACCAATTTAATTCTAAAAACCTGTCATTCCTAAAACCTACTCAAAAACTCACCTGTCAAGGTTTCGGCCATACATTTCTCCACTTTGCGTTATTGGCTTGCTAATAGTCATTTTGGAACATCGTAGATTTATTGATGTGAAAAGCACTAGAAAAGTTTTGCATGATATTCAACCGCAAAATACTACATAGCATTCTACATGATACTAGAAAAGCTGGAAATCATTTACAAAATTTAGTATCATTCAGAACCAAGTTAGTTATAAATGGGCAATTGATCTTTCGGACTTTTCATAGTTATATTATTATGTCATGTATCGGTACTCTGCTGTTCCCCCCCTCAAGAAAATGAGTATACATAGAGAAAAAGAACATTGACAAAGCACAATAATTCATCATAAATCAGTAAAGTTGGAATATCGAAATTTCTGTTTTTCGACGTTTGGTTTTAATAAAAACCTATACTGAATCAACTGCATTGCAATACTTTTTGGCTGCCTTGCTGCACTTTGTATCTGGATTCGGACGCCCAAAGAAAGCAAGATTTTGTCATTCTGGCAGATAAACACTAGGAATACAGCTAAAAAAAACCATCTTGAATACACTTCTGATCATGCAAGACTGCCGTTATTCATGCGTTATGACAATAAGAAGGGTAACACTCTTACTAATTGAGCCAACTTATTATTCGACTCATCTGCCCACCCTGACTCTTAAGCGAATATAACCCAGTGTTGGGAGCTTGAGTCCCAAGTCGAAAAACACACAAGTTGCGAGTCCAAGACTTACCAATATTTAAAGTCTTGCATTGTACTTTCCAGTCACAAGTCGAGTCACATATTTAAGAATCACAAGTCGATTACTAAATCCATTCAACAGCAATGACAAGTTAATTTGCCTTTTATTAGCATCTACTTAGAATCATTATTGGGTCGATGAACACAGAAGTCACGGCAAATTACATTGCATGACATGTGTTGTAGCCTTATGGGGCGCATTTTCTTCCCTGATGAGACACGTAGTGGCATTCAGCAGACAACATGATTTTTGAAAGGTGATTTCATGTGATTGAACACGGTGACTAGAGTCTTTTCAACACAGAATAGAGCAGTGCTGTAAATCTCACAACTATTCCTGCAATCCCCTCTAGAGCAAGACTTAACTGTTGCATTTTGGCATGGGCTAACAGGACTAATTCTAATGCGTAGAAGAGGTTTTGATTCGACTATACAGTATAGTTCAGAGTTGCTGCAACTTTTTGAAATATTATTTTTTTTGTTGTTTGCTTTTAAAGTTTTATGGGCATCGTATAGATATCCTAAAATCCATCAATTAAGCACAAGATAACATTGCCAAGTTCGCATATTTCAAGACGAGGCAAGAAAAAATTCGCTTCCCATAATTAACTATTTTGTTTTGAAAATACTTTTCGAAATGATTTAAATTTTTGGTTAGCGTTGTAATTGGGAATTGTAGATAATTGCTTATGTCTGGCCATTCTTGAAAGACCAATTCCCACTGATTAGCGATTCATGCCAATTTCATAACCAAATCGAAGGGAAAAAAAATTGTAAATGAGTACAAAAATATAAAATTGGAATCTTATCTTAAGCTTTCGGCAAATTGATACTGGTAATATACATTGCCCTACAGAGAAACAAGGAAAAAACCTGTAACACTACAGCACCGTACTTGTGCCTGCATTCGGTATGTCCCACAGCCATCAGCATATCCTGGATCAAAACACCTCATAGCTTGGTGTCAATCAACGTCCCGACCAGCATCTTCACACTATAATAATTAATAGCTTCTTCCTAAAATCCACTTTTACACCCCCCCCCCCCCCCCCCCCCCTCTTCTTGAATATACGCTAGATCCGCCACCAAACACAACAACCAACACCCCACCAACGCCGCATCAAACGCCAACCAAACAAAGCGCAGGAAACAACTTGAATTGTTTACAATGGGAATTAGAGATCACGTGACCAGTCACAAAAAGTTATATCTTTCTGATTTTACGTTGTTAGTGAAAAGGCCATGCCAGATTAATTTCCGCTGGATTTTTAGGGTGTCAATACATAAATAAAAATTTCCTATTTCATCTGACCAAGTTTGGTCAAGATATAAACGGTGCACGGCACTAAAAATGTGGTGTGAACAAAAGTCTCCGAAATCATGAAAAAACTAGCACAGCACTTATAGCCCACAAATTTTTGGTAGCCTAAATGAAAGACTTTTTCTGTCGGCTGGTCGTTGACACCTTGTAAGGGCGTAAAATCGTGGACTATCTATCTGTAACTGCAATCATGACAACTCAGCTTTATTCGTTCACGGAGAAAATGACCTTCAAATTATTTGGGGGACGCGAAAATGTCTACCGAAAAATATGGTCCTCCAAATACAGCAAAAATAACCCCACTTTGTCACCCAAATGCAGAAATTAGATAAATATATATATATATATATATATGATATACCGATTCTAATCTTGATTTCTACTTGACAGCGCTTGAGATCATATTCAGTGAGTTTACCTCAAAATCTATTGGTTATAAATGGTTAACATTTCGTGGGGACTTTTTCTCTGGTGACATTTTAGGGGCTACTTTTTTCCAGGCGACTTTTTTCCGGGTGACTTTTTTCCAGGCGATTTTTTTAGGCGACTTTTTTCTCCGGGCACTCTTTTTTAGGGACGACTTTTTTCCCACTCCCACATATGGATAGGGCATACGCAGCGGAATCCGATAGCATTCAATCTAAGTGTAACATAAAAACGCGTTTCCAAAATATTCCTGACAATTTTAGCAGGTACATTCCATTAGGTTTGTTTTGCAAAAATTGTCACCAGCGATGTGAAAAGTAGGATTTTCATTTATCTTAACGACAATTCGTAGAGCATCGATTTAAAATTGGAAATAACTGAGAGTAGCCATGCGAGCCACAATTGCAAATGAAACAATATGTATTTCACATAATATTAGATCGGACTTATGCTCGTTTCGCTGTTTGCATGTTATATTCTGCCATTACAATTTTCATCGATGCGTTAGTGCGCTTGACTTCCGGCGGAAAAAGCATTGGATGAAGAAGCGCTTTATATTTGCATTTTGAAAGCAAAATAGAACAATTTCGTACATTGCGCATATTTTTATCAAATATAAGCCACTGGTGGCCACATCTACGGCTCATACTTGGCCAAATGGATTTTCTTATTGGATGGGAGTTCGTAGTTCCACCATCAGATTTTATTAATGGTACTAATTATTTTTATTAAAGCCTCTTGGTATGTTATCATTGTTATCATTAATTAAAAATGTGATAAACAAATAAATCAATTATTGTGTAATCCATTCTCAATCAGAAAATTACGTCAAAATATATTTTGTCACGCATGGGCCACCGATGGACCG
This sequence comes from Styela plicata, assembly GCA_963675895.2. Lineage (NCBI taxonomy): Eukaryota > Metazoa > Chordata > Ascidiacea > Stolidobranchia > Styelidae > Styela > Styela plicata. The sequence continues at coordinate 16,564,557 of OZ023144.1, read as the reverse complement.
CACCTTTGACCTCATTAGAAGAAACTGTAAGAAGCACTATAGTGTTCCTACATGATAATCAGATTGTGAACAAAAAACCTCAAGAGTGCAAAAAGTGTTTTCACAATGGTAAAGTATAGACAGAATTGCTGTTTGGCGCAATCAAGTTCACAAATGTGACCGATTCATTTTCAAATAATCGAATCAAATCGTTTAGCCTTGGTCACAGAGAGATTTGAATTTGTTCGGAATTTCATTTCGAGCACCTTGCCCACTGTCAGACAGTATCAGATTTCCAGCAATAACATAGTCTTTCCGATAAAAACTAAATCAGCTAAGTTTAAAAATATTAAATTCTTAGTGACGTCTACCCTAGATTGAATTACACGGGTGCATTGTTTGTAATTGTAACATGCCTACTCATTGAAGCTTGAGCAGGTATGATTTGATAAACCAGACAAACAAAACAAAATAGAAATGCTTTGTCCCCTTTTGGGCAGACGATCTGCCTTTTACTATGTATGGAAACGGTTGCCTGACACGGTCACCGCGAACGCTCGGTGGTGAAACGGTCAAGCATAGAGCCATCGGTCCTCCGGGCAATACGACCGCGCTTGACCGACTGAGCCACCGAGCCGGGCAGCTGTTAGCGATTGTTCCCTCTCAATTTGAACAATAGAGGAGGGATGCCCGTGTGGAAAATTAAATAGGGACGGAGTGACAGCAGTCCGGCAGCCTGGATGATGGATTTTTCGAGATCTTACTGGCCATGGTGCACAGAAAAGCTTGCTGTTTTACTTTTGACAGATACAGTTAATTAAAAGCTACCTGTCGTCAAGTATGGTTTGATACAGGTAATTTAAAGCTAACTGTAATCAAGTATATCAAATTTGGTTTCTTAGAATTGCAGTGATTTTGTTCATAAACAAGGTACGTACACTGCAAGACGTCACAATACACTTTCACAGATGACAATGCGTATTAAATTCTTCATAATGCAGATTTTTATTTTACCCAGCATAGCATGAGCCACAGGCGGAACGCGCTGTGAAGGAAGTTGGTAAAAACTTTCTTTTGGATTGCGACTGCATCATACAATGCATGTTTAATGATCCGTAACATAAGCTGCATTCTCTGGTGCGGAAATCGCGTGTCTCCAATACAAGTTCCTGCGGTGATTTCGTTGTGGGTTTTGTAAAGCAAATGGTGATAATTTTAGTGTTATTGAGAAAAAAGATGTATCATATCAGAAATTTGATCTCGTCAAGTATAAGCCACAGATGGAACGCGTCGATGCGACCAGTGAATCATACTTGGCAAAAGATGCTTATATAAACTTCTCGAAAATCAAAATTTCCACGAAGCAGACTGCAACTAGATTTCAAGGCCACAAAGCCTTGTAATGCGCTTGTCTTATTCGAAATTATGTGATCTGATGTAATGGTACTTCTATCAAAAACAGCATATTTTCAACCACTCTATCTCTTATTCATGTAATTGTATATTTTGATGATTACGTGATGTCCGGAGGCTTTTTTCGCACCACTCAACGTTGATTGTACAAAATGTAGTGTAAACACATAATATTGTTTAGAATATACGATATGCAGGTTACACTATTCAAGTTGCACAATTTATATTGATTGGGGGTATATCGACACGAGATATCCAACCCTTTGTACACAAACCACGAAGAAGATTTATAAACAACGAAAAGTTCTCTTCGAAACCTTTTGTATGCAAACAACGTACTCGCCCTGATTCTGCTGCTAAGTACATAGTAGATGATGGAACTTTAGACCATAAGGTTTTAAATCTTGGGAGAATGCTCCATAATCTATGGACTGTCTATATTCCATTATCAAGTTTTTCTTTCATTTATTCCTTCTCACTAAACGCTGTGAGGCTATTGTTGTTGAAAAGGAAATTTGAGTGTTATGTTCGAGCTCCCTGGTCAATCCTACAATTAGGAATTTCCATATGATAAAAAACATAAAGGTTAAAGCGAATAGTTGACCTTTGACTTGATTTGAGTTGGCGATATTTCGAAGATTGTTTACTTATCATTTGCCTGTATGCATTAACACTAGGAGTGTTGCATAATGATATATCGAAAATGCTGCCACTGGCCTAATGACATCTTCGACCGGGTATAGTGTCTCAAAATTTTATCAAACAGTAACCAATACAAACGAAGCGCATAAATGACCACCCCATTAATGGTACGGTTATCCGATACCATAAAACAGCAACAGGCAATAGATCTGAATTTGAATATGCGTTGATCGTATTTGTCAGGTTTAAAATCCGAATTGCGTGTTTCGCCACAATTCAAACCGCAAAAATATTTGTTTGTCCTCGTGTAAGATAGAAAAGAAAATTTGCCATTTGTCGTATTAACACAATTTCGGAACCAGTGGTTGGAAAAAGACGATTTTAACTTGGTAACGATCATTGTGGCAATTTTTCTGAAAATTTTCTGCAGAAAATATGGGTAAAAGAGTCATTATTATATTTTAAGTGCTAGCGAACACGTGTGAATCCTGTACCTTTTCGAACTGTCTGCCCGGCTCTTATATAGTCGTAGCGTATTTTGAATCTTCTAAACCAACAGTTTTCAACCAGTGGGCCATGGAAACATTTTGAAGTGGGGCACAGACCAATTTAAAAAGCTAGATTCACCGAAGAATTTAGCTTCATTTGTGAAACTATACTCAATTTCACAGGAATGACGCCTTGGGGAGGAATTGAGATTTTTTGATTTGATTGGAATATAGTGTTAATTTGATTGGAATATAGTTAGCACAATGTGAATGAGACCAGGATTCCCCAACATGGATGCGACCTGCAATTGCAATTCTTGCGATAAATCGTGCTTTACATGCACACTGAATGCCATTTTTCAGTCTGCGACCGTTGCAATATTTTATAGGTTCTTGCTTACATGAAAATTTATTAGGCCACCGAATTTTGTGCAACGAAAATGGCCACGAAATGAAGAAGGTTGAGAACCACTGTTCTAAACAAAACATCACAAACACATAAAACAAATATTAGAGATTCAGGAAAACGATCAAAACTTATAGAACTATTCAAAACATAACTTAAAAATATGCGCTCGATTAATATATCAAAAAATTGCAAACACAAATCACAAGCTCCCGTTCAAACATTCATCTTCTTAATCGAAACTCGAATTATATAATGATATTCTGCATTTTCAAATCACGAAGAGAACTCGGCATTGTATATAATTCAGATTGTTTCATATTGGCTTCATTCCACTCTGATTAATAAATTTCAATATGTCTTTGTCATGGACCGCGTCCACTGTCACAACGCTTTGATTTGATTTCCGCTGATTGATATCACGAAGGCATCACACAGTGACTTTGTTGCATGGTTGATGTTACGCAATTTTTGATTGAGTGGCGTGTTACAGCAAAGTATAGACAGGAATTGTTGCCACCACAAAACATGACCAAGCTCAAAGTGCAGACAAAATTATACCATGGAAGTTCTTTGTTCAACCATCAATCCTACTTATATATATTAGTCGCAAATATTCTGAGAAATAGAGAAAGTCTTGTCGAGGTTAAAATAAATACTAGTTTGAACGGAGCGTGATTATGTAATCACAAAAGTTTGGTTTATTCCACAATTTATTGACAATTTTGCATTCGTTTTATTCAAAATTTTTGCCAAATATGGTTGGTAGAACATAAGTCACTGACGCTTGCAAGCAAATATTACTATATACTTCATAAACATTTGTTTAAATGTTGTCGCACTGAACCTCTTCTCAATCAAGTGTTTTCGACACAAAGAAAAAATGCATGGGGTAAGACTAGGACTGGGCAAAACGGAATCATTTATAATTCAGTTCTGTTTCGAATATTTTATTCGAATCGGATCGTTGACTAACAAAAATATCCCTATTTTACTATCACTATTATTGTCTTCATTATGATAATTGCATGATAATCATGTATGTATGTATGTTTATTCGCCTCGTAATAATCAATATAAAATTTAAGGATACAGAAGAATAAAAGACAGGATAGTTGCACAAGGCCCTGTCGACCTAAAACACTGGTGTGCGGCAAAAACCCTTGAAAAAAAAATATATGTAAAAAAAAACAATAATATTAATATGTAGAAAAAGACGCAAATTTACAAAAACACAACATAGAAATTTATACAGATAATGATACAGATAATGCAAATTTCTTTTAAATATGAGCATAAACTGACTTAAAAGCGATGTATTTTCAATTTCGCTACAGTCTAAGAGCAACAATATTCATTTTGACGACAAAATACAATCGATTTTGGTCAAATTTGACCATTTGCATTATGTCGTTAAAAATGAAGAATTCCACTTCATTTAGCATGTTTTTATTTTTTTTACAGATTTGCGATTGATTCGAATAATTTGTACTTCGAATCGATTAGAATCACCGAGTCGAATAGCCCGGCCCTAGGTAGGTAGAGTGGGAAAAAAACCTCTTGCAAAGTTTGAAAACGTGAAGTATGTACACGCGCCCTTTTGCCCTGAAAATAAAATGAACCTTTTGTTGAGCGTGGCCACCTTGTGGCTTATCTTCGACAATACAGAACTTCTGCGACCACGCACGATCGATCCATTTATTGGCAATTCTCACTTCAAAAAATTATTTCGTTAACTTTTCAATCACGGCGATCTCCCGAGAATTGTTCGAAAATTGAAATATGTCAAATTGAGTATTGAAGTATGCCACCTGGACGGAATTGCGACAGCTTTAATGAATTTTTGATTTGTGATTGATTGTTATTACAGCGAAACCCTGATCAATATTGTAAATCGATTGTTTGCTAATTGTGAAGTGCACAATAATTAGAAAACATCGGCGTGTACTGTTACGCATAAATGTTTTAAAGGAGATATACCTGTATCGGTTCGAATGACCCTGCCTAGTTATTACAACATAGGTTGAGTGGTGGACATGGATTGCCAAGACAAATTTAGCGGGGGTCGAACCCGAGATCTTCAACCTGCGATGCCAACATGGCACCGGACAAAATTTCAATTCAGTAAATTCATTGTTTTTAACTGTGATCAGTTGTCCCGTTTGTGGTCCTGTGATTTGACACTATTCAGCTCAAATAGGCTTGAACAGTCACCATTTCGAACCTTGAAAAGGGGGAGGGAAAATTTGAAAAAAATTCGTTTTCAAATTTTGGTGAAATTTTAATAAAAAATAACATTTATACCATGATTAATCGAGTCCCGGTGAGTCCGACGCTCTTATACATGCCCACCACTCAACTCAGGGTGCAATAACTTGGGTAGGCTTTGTCGAATAGCAAAACCTGTCGGTCTTTAAGTGGCAGCTCTTACAGGGCCTTTGACAGGATGATCCACTCTAAGATGTGGCTATAAAAAAAACCCTTGCTCAATAAAATACGGCCATGCAAAAACTGCTGATAAATATATATATATATATATATATATATATATATATATATATATATATTTATCTAATTTCTGCATTTGGGTGACAAAGTGGGGTTATTTTTGCTGTATTTTGAGGAGGACCATATTTTTCGGTAGACATTTTCGCGTCCCCCAAATAATTTGAAGGTCATTTTCTCCGTGAACGAATAAAGCTGAGTTGTCATGATTGCAGTTACAGATAGATAGTCCACGATTTTACGCCCTTACAAGGTGTCAACGACCAGCCGACAGAAAAAGTCTTTCATTTAGGCTACCAAAAATTTGTGGGCTATAAGTGCTGTGCTAGTTTTTTCATGATTTCGGAGACTTTTGTTCACACCACATTTTTAGTGCCGTGCACCGTTTATATCTTGACCAAACTTGGTCAGATGAAATAGGAAATTTTTATTTATGTATTGACACCCTAAAAATCCAGCGGAAATTAATCTGGCATGGCCTTTTCACTAACAACGTAAAATCAGAAAGATATAACTTTTGTGACTGGTCACGTGATCTCTAATTCCCATTGTAAACAATTCAAGTTGTTTCCTGCGCTTTGTTTGGTTGGCGTTTGATGCGGCGTTGGTGGGGTGTTGGTTGTTGTGTTTGGTGGCGGATCTAGCGTATATTCAAGAAGAGGGGGGGGGGGGGGGGGGTAAAAAGTGGATTTTAGGAAGAAGAAGCTATTAATTATTATAGGTGAAGATGCTGGTCGGGACGTTGATTGACACCAAGCTATGAGGTGTTTTGATCCAGGATATGCTGATGGCTGTGGGACATACCGAATGCAGGCACAAGTACGGTGCTGTAGTGTTACAGGTTTTTCCTTGTTTCTCTGTAGGGCAATGTATATTACCAGTATCAATTTGCCGAAAGCTTAAGATAAGATTCCAATTTTATATTTTTGTACTCACATTTTTCCCTTCGATTTGGTTATGAAATTGGCATGAATCGCTAATCAGTGGGAATTGGTCTTTCAAGAATGGCCAGACATAAGCAATTATCTACAATTCCCAATTACAACGCTAACCAAAAATTTAAATCATTTCGAAAAGTATTTTCAAAACAAAATAGTTAATTATGGGAAGCGAATTTTTTCTTGCCTCCTCTTGAAATATGCGAACTTGGCAATGTTATCTTGTGCTTAATTGATGGATTTTAGGATATCTATACGATGCCCATAAAACTTTAAAAGCAAACAACAAAAAAAATATATTTCAAAAAGTTGCAGCAACTCTGAACTATACTGTATAGTCGAATCAAAACCTCTTCTACGCATTAGAATTAGTCCTGTTAGCCCATGCCAAAATGCAACAGTTAAGTCTTGCTCTAGAGGGGATTGCAGGAATAGTTGTGAGATTTACAGCACTGCTCTATTCTGTGTTGGAAAGACTCTAGTCACCGTGTTCAATCACATGAAATCACCTTTCAAAAATCATGTTGTCTGCTGAATGCCACTACATGTCTCATCAGGGAAGAAAAATGCGCCCCATAAGGCTACAACACATGTCATGCAATGTAATTTGCCGTGACTTCTGTGTTCATCGACCCAATAATGATTCTAAGTAGATGCTAATAAAAGGCAAATTAACTTGTCATTGCTGTTGAATGGATTTAGTAATCGACTTGTGATTCTTAAATATGTGACTCGACTTGTGACTGGAAAGTACAATGCAAGACTTTTAAATATTGGTAAGTCTTGGACTCGCAACTTGTGTGTTTTTCGACTTGGGACTCAAGCTCCCAACACTGGTTATATTCGCTTAAGAGTCAGGGTGGGCAGATGAGTCGAATAATAAGTTGGCTCAATTAGTAAGAGTGTTACCCTTCTTATTGTCATAACGCATGAATAACGGCAGTCTTGCATGATCAGAAGTGTATTCAAGATGGTTTTTTTTTTAGCTGTATTCCTAGTGTTTATCTGCCAGAATGACAAAATCTTGCTTTCTTTGGGCGTCCGAATCCAGATACAAAGTGCAGCAAGGCAGCCAAAAAGTATTGCAATGCAGTTGATTCAGTATAGGTTTTTATTAAAACCAAACGTCGAAAACAGAAATTTCGATATTCCAACTTTACTGATTTATGATGAATTATTGTGCTTTGTCAATGTTCTTTTTCTCTATGTATACTCATTTTCTTGAGGGGGGAACAGCAGAGTACCGATACATGACATAATAATATAACTATGAAAAGTCAGAAAGATCAATTGCCCATTTATAACTAACTTGGTTCTGAATGATACTAAATTTTTTAAATGATTTCCAGCTTTTCTAGTATCATGTAGAATGCTATGTAGTATTTTGCGGTTGAATATCATGCAAGACTTTTCTAGTGCTTTTCACATCAATAAATCTACGATGTTCCAAAATGACTATTAGCAAGCCAATAACGCAAAGTGGAGAAATGTATGGCCGAAACCTTGACAGGTGAGTTTTGAGTAGGTTTAGGAATGACAGGTTTTTAGAATTAAATTGGTTTTGCAAAATTCATTGATTTGGATGATACCTTAGTTTACCATTGTTGGAGGGACTCGAGTCATCTTTTTAAATGACTTGACTGTCACCGTCTTGGCTAAATACCACTACTCGTACTTGACTTGACAAAATGCAGGAGGAGGAATGAGGATTTGTCCTTAGACTTAAAAATTTAGCCTGGAATTATCCTCCTGAAAAAGCAGGTCGTCTGCTGTTGTGTTAATGATCAGAGAAGAAAAGGCGCCTCCCAGAAGTGTATAACGCATCACCTTAAACCTGCTGTGAAATCTGCGTTGGTCAACAATTTGTCATTGTTGTTAAATGGATTTAGAAATCGGCACATGGCTCGACTTGCGACTCGTAAATGTATGACGCGACTTGACTTGTGACTCGGAAATTTAAAATTTTGTTAAAACCTGGGACTCGTAACTCGTGTTCTTTACCTTGACTCGAAGTGAAGTGACTCATTCCCAACACTGATAAAGTGGCATACATCATTCGTAGGGGTAGTCATAACCGGGGCCGACATTAACATCTACCTAAAGCTCCTATTAAGCAGCCATTATGTCCAGCAATCCTCGTGCGTAATCATACCACTTTGAAACTGAACCTGGTAGCTGGATCATCAAAAATCACAGGTTGAAACATATTCTGCATTGATTTTACTGACTGTGCTGACCAGAAACTGTTTGATTCGCCCAGTCCAAGGAACAATGTATATTTCAATTAATTTCTGTCTGATATTTGAGCATGTTCAACTTATTTGCGCGAGAAACTGAATTACTGCAACTAGAAGTTCTCTTATTGTTCAGCATTCCATCATCATGGGTGTTTGACATTCACTTTTACATGGCTCTATGTTGCATAAAAAGAATCTTAAGAAAGTCTGAATCATCAATATGTATTTTCTCAGATTTCCTGTTGTGCTAATTGAAGAATAATGATTACATTGGGTGTATTGGTTACATTACATCAGTTTGCACAAACGCTCTGAGATTCTCCTATTCTGACTGAGGATTCGTCAGATGAAAGGGATTATGCGCTTAGTTCATCAGGTTACATCATCATTGGTGTAGTGCTCTATGGCTATTATTATAGAACTACAGACCTACATATATCAAATAGAGAAGGATTATAATGGCATTCTTACATGGTACGTTTTTTTACTCTGATCTTCAACAATTATTTATTCAGTGTTTTTGCATTTCTGTATATATAACAGGTCGTCTCCCCTCGTTCTGGTATTTGTTTTCAAACATATCTGTTTTGTTGGTAATAGACGCATCATTTTTTCGCAATATATTTACGCTACCTCCAAGAGTACCAGTAGCTTGAAATATTAAATGAAAATATTATAATTAGATCAATTTATACATTCTAAGTATTTTCATCTTGTTTTTATATATCCTATTTATTATATCTAGGTTCATTTATTTTGAATATTCATTAATATTTTGACAGGTCTAAACAGCAATGGGGTTGTATGATTATGATGGTACAGATATTCCTGATAAAGAATAATGATATCTATGTTCTTCACAATCTACATACAAATCTTCATCATTGCCGCAATAGATCTGAGAATGATCACTCACGAAAAGAGACAATTTTCAAATATATTACGGAGAATAGCTATTTCTCATAAAAGCAAATGTGTTGATCGAAGGGGATACAATAAGGACTGCCTATTCAACTTGGTCATGAAACATTGAATAGCACAAACTATTTAATTTCACTACATTTCGAATGTCTGAAAATCTCCAGATCAGCCCTATTCTTTTTCGAAAGCTCAGCAAATTACATTGCTTGTATTTCATCAGTTGAGCATATCAAAATAAAACTACGAGTCTACCTGGTGACAACCCTTGATTATTGAAAAGCACATAAGTTTACAAACATAACTGGTTTTAGTCAAATAGACAAGTGTTGACTCATAGAGAAAGTAAAACCCAATTCTATGTTTCCTTCCACAAAAGAATTGTATGAGAGCGTGCTGTTGTTTTTTGCGAAGTACTGATCACTAAGCATGGATGTCTGCCTTTAATTCATCAAGGCCTTGGACTCAATCATTTGTCGAACTGACTGACTGCTTTTTTGCGCAATTTCGCATGATCTAACAACCAGACTGGCAGAATATCAACTACTCTAATACTTATACACCCGAGAGGAAAGGTTTCTATCAGAAGTAAACTTAGCAAATGCGCAAATTTAGGTAGCAACGAAACTAAATTAGGAGCTTTAAAATTGGCAATACTGCCATGAAATAGCAGTGTTTTTGGCTTTGAAGCTTTTATAGCCATATGAGGAAAATGATATAAACATTTTACTTCGTCCACCCGAAGAAAATCAAGACTCTGCCACCCTGCCAACAACTATATCCGAAGTCCGAAAATAGAAATAGGAACTTAATCGATGATTAGTTGCATATAAACATATGTTGATTTTGTCACTTAAACCTGAAGATAATTGACAATTGTATTTCCTCGAAATAAAGGAAATATTTTCTATAATCGAAAATTTCAGGACATTGGGATTTATATTTTTTTTTAACAAAGTTGGAATGCTGCTTTTCATCAAATTATTGCCGAGTTCAAAATGTTAGAATTTAGAAGAATTTTAGACGAATATTTCTTATCCAAATTTATTTCTTAGAATGTATGCAAGATAGTAAATATTCGCTTTTGGCAATCCCGATTAGCCAGTTTATTTTCATATTGAATCATTTTGAGTAATTAGTCGACTACTTTTTTATGCGAATTTAATTCACCCTAAGCAAGGTCGGAAGCCTCACTTAAAAGGAACCAATTAATGACTACTGATATGGCAAAGAGCTACTACAAAAACTCCAGAATCAACATTCAGAACAGAACTGAGCAATTATAAAATATACAGTGAATGGTGGATGATATTAAAACCATTTACCACTTTTTGAATCAAGAATTTTAATACCTCTTATATGGACATGAAATATGTTAGGTATATTCTAAACCTGGCTCCCAACCAGCAGACATGTTATAAGTTTTTTTTAATCATGCTAAAAATAAAAATGCGAATCACTGTTATGGATTCTTGAATATTCAACAGACTTCACTAAATGTGGGTGTGTTTATTTGTTTGAGAAATACGAGTTTTTCATTAAACCCAATGTTGAATCCATCACGAAAATGAGTATTAAATTTCGACATATATCCAAATTAATATAAATATTTAATCGCATTTGTGTTTTCAATGAATATAATTTTTTTTTAAATATTTGCATTTGATTTATAATTTACTTTTTTTCAATCAACACGTCCAGGCTGTCGCAAAATCTTAATATTCATCCCGAAATTAGTGTTGGTATTTACCATATAAAAATCAAACTAATTCAGTAATTAGTCCAGTCAAACTACATATCGACCCTTGAAAAATGGTCTAAAGATTTTTACATATTATGTAGCCAAAGGCTTGCTTTTCAACATAACAAAAGTTTACTAAAATCAAACTTACGGAAACTCCCTAAAATGATCAGCTAGGGTTAGCATATAACTATATGAAAAACAATCAGGATACTACTTGTGAACACGAAATGCCCCTTATTGTTACGTTATGCAGTTAACAGCATATTTAGGCAACATACAATCCCATGACCAGCCTTGTAAATGCTCTATATCACGAAATTTGTGAACGAAAAGTCTCCTTCCTTCTTATTATGATGTCATCATTTCGGGGTGCTTTAGACCATTTTTTTGGCGATTTTTGGGCTTTCCGCAGTATTTTGACTGGACTAGCTAGATGTTTAAATTATCATCAGTATTTATCATAAATATTTATCAGTCGATATTATGAAATCTAACCGTAATCATTTTTTTTTTATTCGACTGTATAGTGTAATATTATGCAGCGGCGGCGGAAACATTTTTCGCCCTTTTTAATCATAAAGCCATCATTTTGCAAATAAAAAAAAAAAACAAGAAACTTATACAAAAGCAATTTAGTGCCAGATGTGCATGAAAATTTTGCCTAATATGGTGAAATTTTTGATTTTGCTTATGGTGAATCGAAGCAAATATTTTGGAGCCTTACTTTTAGGCGTGGAAAATTCTCAAAAATTTGCCCACAATTTTTGAACGCATCAGTTATTCATGGCTGTTTTACATTTTTCATTCTGCCTGTAGCGCAAATATGACAATAAAATCGAATTTTTTATTTTTATTTTCTCTGATCGTTTTTCAGGAAGCCCTTAAAATTGGTATACAATAGGATTTTGATGTTTATCTTGTAGAAAGAAGCAGAGAATACATTTATGACTGAACACAAGTAGTTGATCCCTAAAAACATCTTTGGGAGTCATCCCATTTCACTCTCCAGTTTGCGAGAGGTGGAACTCACCTCTCACCAGCCTCTTGACAGCGTCCCCCAAATGTGGACAATGTCGCCCAAATGCAGAAATTAGAAAAATAACATTGAAATATAGAAATCGAAAATATTTGGGCGACTTCATTTGGCAGACATTCAGATTATATTTTTTGTTAAGCCGTATATCTAGCCGTGACTCCAGCCTGACGTCTGACGGTGTTAAATAAGGGCATTGAAGTGGTCTAAATAGCTATATATGCTGTAGAAAAAAAGTCTCCCAAATGAAGAAAAAAATATCATGTACGCCAAGTACAGCAAATAGATGTATATATATATATATATATATATATATATATATATATATATATATATATATATATATATATATATATATATGATATACCGATTCTAATCTTGATTTCTACTTGAGATCATATTCAGTGAGTTTACCTCAAAATCTATTGGTTATAAATGGTTAACATTTCGTGGGGACTTTTTCTCTGGTGACATTTTAGGGGCTACTTTTTTCCAGGCGACTTTTTTCCGGGTGACTTTTTTCCAGGCGATTTTTTTAGGCGACTTTTTTCTCCGGGCACTCTTTTTTAGGGACGACTTTTTTCCCACTCCCACATATGGATAGGGCATACGCAGCGGAATCCGATAGCATTCAATCTAAGTGTAACATAAAAACGCGTTTCCAAAATTTTCCTGACAATTTTAGCAGGTACATTCCATTAGGTTTGTTTTGCAAAAATTGTCACCAGCGATGTGAAAAGTAGGATTTTCATTTATCTTAACGACAATTCGTAGAGCATCGATTTAAAATTGGAAATAACTGAGAGTAGCCATGCGAGCCACCATTGCAAATGAAACAATATGTATTTCACATAATATTAGATCGGACTTATGCTCGTTTCGCTGTTTGCATGTTATGTATTTCACATAATATTAGATCGGACTTATGCTCGTTTCGCTGTTTGCATGTTATATTCTGCCATTACAATTTTCATCGATGCGTAAGTGCGCTTGACTTCCGTCGGAAAAAGCATTGGATGAAGAAGCGCTTTATATTTGCATTTTGAAAGCAAAATAGAACAATTTCGTACATTGCGCATATTTTTATCAAATATAAGCCACTGGTGGCCACATCTACGGCTCATACTTGGCCAAATGGATTTTCTTATTGGGTGGGAGTTCGTAGTTCCACCATCAGATTTTATTAATGGTAATAATTATTTTTATTAAAGCCTCTTGGTATGTTATCATTGTTATCATTAATTAAAAATGTGATAAACAAATAAATCAATTATTGTGTAATCCATTCTCAATCAGAAAATTACGTCAAAATATATTTTGTCACGCATGGGCCACCGATGGACCGCACCTTTGACCTCATTAGAAGAAACTGTAAGAAGCACTATAGTGTTCCTACATGATAATCTGATTGTGAACAAAAAACCTTAAGAGTGCAAAAAGTGTTTTCACAATGGTAAAGTATAGACAGAATTGCTGTTTGGCGCAATCAAGTTCACAAATGTGGCCGATTCATTTTCAAATAATCGAATCAAATCGTTTAGCCTTGGTCACAGAGAGATTTGAATTTGTTCGGAATTTCATTTCGAGCACCTTGCCCACTGTCAGACAGTATCAGATTTCCAGCAATAACATAGTCTTTCCGATAAAAACAAAATCAGCTAAGTTTAAAAATATTAAATTCTTAGTGACGTCTACCCTCGATTGAATTACACGGGTGCATTGTTTGTAATTGTAACATGCCTACTCATTGAAGCTTGAGCAGGTATGATTTGATAAACCAGACAAACAAAACAAAATAGAAATGCTTTGTCCCCTTTTGGGCAGACGATCTGCCTTTTACTATGTATGGAAACGGTTGCCTGACACGGTCACCGCGAACGCTCGGTGGTGAAACGGTCAAGCATAGAGCCATCGGTCCTCCGGGCAATACGATCGCGCTTGAACGACTGAGCCACCGAGCCGGGCAGCTGTTAGCGATTGTTCCCTCTCAATTTGAACAATAGAGGAGGGATGCCCGTGTGGAAAATTAAATAGGGACGGAGTGACAGCAGTCCGGCAGCCTGGATGATGGATTTTTCGAGATCTTACTGGCCATGGTGCACAGAAAAGCTTGCTGTTTTACTTTTGACAGATACAGTTAATTAAAAGCTACCTGTCGTCAAGTATGGTTTGATACAGGTAATTTAAAGCTAACTGTAATCAAGTATATCAAATTTGGTTTCTTAGAATTGCAGTGATTTTGTTCATAAAACAAGGTACGTACACTGCAAGACGTCACAATACACGTTCACAGATGACAATGCGTATTAAATTTCTTCATAATGCAGATTTTTATTTTACCCAGCATAGCATGAGCCACAGGCGGAACGCGCTGTGAAGGAAGTTGGTAAAAACTTTCTTTTGGATTGCGACTGCATCATACAATGCATGTTTAATGATCCGTATCATAAGCTGCATTCTCTGGTGCGGAAATCGCGTGTCTCCAATACAAGTTCCTGCGGTGATTTCGTTGTGGGTTTTGTAAAGCAAATGGTGATAATTTTAGTGTTATTGAGAAAAAAGATGTATCATATCAGAAATTTGATCTCGTCAAGTATAAGCCACAGATGGAACGAGTCGATGCGACCAGTGAATCATACTTGGCAAAAGATGCTTTTATAAACTTCTCGAAAATCAAAATTTCCACGAAGCAGACTGCAACTAGATTTCAAGGCCACAAAGACTTGTAATGCGCTTGTCTTATTCGAAATTATGTGATCTGATGTAATGGTACTTCTATCAAAAACAGCATATTTTCAACCACTCTATCTCTTATTCATGTAATTGTATATTTTGATGATTACGTGATGTCCGGAGGCTTTTTTCGCACCACTCAACGTTGATTGTACAAAATGTAGTGTAAACACATAATATTGTTTAGAATATACGATATGCAGGTTACACTATTCAAGTTGCACAATTTATATTGATTGGGGGTATATCGACACGAGATATCCAACCCTTTGTACACAAACCACGAAGAAGATTTATAAACAACGAAAAGTTCTCTTCGAAACCTTTTGTATGCAAACAACGTACTCGCCCTGATTCTGCTGCTAAGTACATAGTAGATGATGGAACTTTAGACCATAAGGTTTTAAATCTTGGGAGAATGCTCCATAATCTATGGACTGTCTATATTCCATTATCAAGTTTTTCTTTCATTTATTCCTTCTCACTAAACGCTGTGAGGCTATGGGTGTTGAAAAGGAAATTTGAGTGTTATGTTCGAGCTCCCTGGTCAATCCTACAATTAGGAATTTCCATATGATAAAAAACATAAAGGTTAAATCGAATAGTTGACCTTTGACTTGATTTGAGTTGGCGATATTTCGAAGATTGTTTACTTATCATTTGCCTGTATGCATTAACACTAGGAGTGTTGCATAATGATATATCGAAAATGCTGCCACTGGCCTAATGACATCTTCGACCGGGTATAGTGTCTCAAAATTTTATCAAACAGTAACCAATACAAACGAAGCGCATAAATGACCACCCCATTAATGGTACGGTTATCCGATATCATAAAACAGCAACAGGCAATAGATCTGAATTTGAATATGCGTTGATCGTATTTGTCAGGTTTAAAATCCGAATTGCGTGTTTCGCCACAATTCAAACCGCAAAAATATTTGTTTGTCCTCGTGTAAGATAGAGAAGAAAATTTGCCATTTGTCGTATTAACACAATTTCGAAACCAGTGGTTGGAAAAAGACGATTTTAACTTGGTAACGATCATTGTGGCAATTTTTCTGAAAATTTTCTGCAGAAAATATGGGTAAAAGAGTCATTATTATATTTTAAGTGCTAGCGAACACGTGTGAATCCTGTACCTTTTCGAACTGTCTGCCCGGCTCTTATATAGTCGTAGCGTATTTTGAATCTTCTAAACCAACAGTTCTCAACCAGTGGGCCATGGAAACATTTTGAAGTGGGGCACAGACCAATTTAAAAAGCTAGATTCACCGAAGAGTTTAGCTTCATTTGTGAAACTATACTCAATTTCACAGGGATGACGCCTTGGGGAGGAATTGAGATTTTTTGATTTGATTGGAATATAGTGTTAATTTGATTGGAATATAGTTAGCACACAGGCTTGTGAATGCGACCAGGATTCCCCAACATGGATGCGACCTGCAATTGCAATTCTTGCGATAAATCGTGCTTTACATGCACACTGAATGCCATTTTTCAGTCTGCGACCGTTGCAATATTGTATAGGTTCTTGCTTACATGAAAATTTATTAGGCCACCGAATTTTGTGCAACGAAAATGGCCACGAAATGAAAAAGGTTGAGAACCACTGTTCTAAACAAAACATCACAAACACATAAAACAAATATTAGAGATTCAGGAAAACGATCAAAACTTATAGAATTATTCAAAACATAACTTAAAAATATGCGCTCGATTAATATATCAAAAAATTGCAAACACAAATCACAAGCTCCCGTTCAAACATTCATCTTCTCAATCGAAACTCGAATTATATAATGATATTCTGCATTTTCAAATCACGAAGAGAACTCGGCATTGTATATAATTCAGATTGTTTCATATTGGCTTCATTCCACTCTGATTAATAAATTTCAATATGTCTTTGTCATGGACCGCGTCCACTGTCACAACGCTTTGATTTTATTTCTGCTGATTGATATCACGAAGGCATCACACAGTGACTTTGTTGCATGGTTGATGTCACACAATTTTTGATTGAGTAGCATGTTACAGCAAAGTATAGACATGAATTGTTGCCACCACAAAACATGACCAAACTCAAAGTGCAGACGAAATTATACTGTGGAAGTTCTTTGTTCAACCATCAATCCTACTTATATATATTAGTCGCAAATATTTTGAAAAAATCGGGGAAGTCTTGTCGAGGTTGAAATAAATACTAGTCTGAACGGAGCGTGGTTATGTAATCCACAAAATTTTGGTTTATTCCACAATTTAGTGACAATTTTACATTCGTTTTATTCAAAACTTTTGCCAAATATGCTCGGTAGAACATAAGTCACTGATGGTTGCAAGCAAATATTACTATATACTTCATAAACATTTGTTTAAATGTTGTCGCACTGAACCTCTCAATCAAGCGTTTTCGACGCAAAGAGGAAATGCATGGGGTAAGACTAGGGCTGCGCAAAACCGAATCATTTATAATTCAGTTCTGATTCGAATATTTTATTCGAATCGGATCGTTGACTAACAAAAATATCCCTATTTTACTATCACTATTATTGTCTTCATTATGATAATTGCATGTGAATCATGTATGTATGTATGTATGTATGTTTATTCGCCTCGTAATAATCAATATAAAATTTAAGGATACAGAAGAATAAAAGACAGGATAGTTGCACAAGGCCCTGTCGACCTAAAACACTGGTGTGCGGCAAAAACCCTTGAAAAAAAAAATATATGTAAAAAAAAAAAACAATAATATTAATATGTAGAAAAAGACGCAAATTTACAAAAACACAACATAGAAATTTATACAGATAATGATACAGATAATGCAAATTTCTTTTAAATATGAGCATAAACTGACTTAAAAGCGATGTATTTTCAATTTCGCTACAGTCCAAGAGCAACAATATTTATTTTAACGACAAAATACAATCGATTTTGGTCAAATTTGACCATTTGCATTATGTCGTTAAAAATGAAGAATTCCACTTCATTTAGCATGTTTTTATTTTTTTTTACAGATTTGCGATTGATTCGAATAATTTGTATTTCGAATCGATTAGAATCACCGAGTCGAATAGCCCGGCCCTAGATAGGTAGAGTGGGAAAAAATCTCTTGCAAAATTTGAAAACGTGAAGTATGTACACGCGCCCTTTTGCCCTGAAAATAAAATGAACCTTTTGTTGAGCGTGGCCACCTTGTGGCTTATGTTCGACAACACAGAACTTCTGCGACCGCGCACGATCGATCCATTTATTGGCTATTCTCACCTCAAAAAGGTATTTCGTTAACTTTTCAATCACGGCGATCTCCCGAGAATTGTTAGAAAATTGAAATATGTCAAATTGAGTATTGAAGTATGCCACCTGGACGGAATTGCGACAGCTTTAATGAATTTTTGATTTGAAACTGATTGTTATTACAGTGAAACCCTGATCAATATTGTAAATCGATTGTTTGCTAATTGTGAAGTGCACACTAATTAGAAAACATCGGCGTGTACTGTTACGCATAAATGTTTTAAAGGAGATATACCTGTATCGGTTCGAATGACCCTGCCTAGTTATTACAACATAGGTTGAGTGGTGGACATGGATTGCCAAGACAAATTTAGCGGGGGTCGAACCCGAGATCTTCAACCTGCGATGCCAACATGGCACCGGACAAAATTTCAATTCAGTAAATTCATTGTTTTTAACTGTGATCAGTTGTCCCGTTTGTGGTCCTGTGATTTGACACTATTCAGCTCAAATAGGCTTGAACAGTCACCATTTCGAACCTTGAAAAGGGGGAGGGAAAATTTGAAAAAAATTCGTTTTCAAATTTTGGTGAAATTTTAATAAAAAATAACATTTATACCATGATTAATCGAGTCCCGGTGAGTCCGACGCTCTTATACATGCCCACCACTCAACTCAGGGTGCAATAACTTGGGTAGGCTTTGTCGAATAGCAAAACCTGCCGGTCTTTAAGTGGCAGCTCTTACAGGGCCTTTGACAGGATGATCCCCTCTAAGATGTGGCTATAAAAAAAATCCTTGCTCAATAAAATACGGCCATGCAAAAACTGCTGATAAATATA
>OZ023144.1:16507492-16545337 GCA_963675895.2 Styela plicata | reverse complement strand
ACTACACTTAATCATGGCCGTTCAATTCTGTTCGGGTTGTTTTTCGTGTGCGATTACTGTTACTACATCATTCAGTGACTCTCTTCTATTAGGTGGTCGTTAGTTGGTTCCTTTTATGCGTTGCTTCCGGTCTTGCTCAGAGTCAGTTTCCAACAAAAAATGTGCAGTTTATAACAATTGCCACTTACAAATGGAGAAAAGTTATCTCAAATTTACCATGACAAGCCAGAAAAGTTCTCAATTTTTAGCTATGATTATGAATTTTTGGCGAAAACGGAAAATTGTATTAAATTTTTATTTATAGTTATCAATAGTTCTGCTATTGAGAAAGAATGTTAAAATCTTGAATATTTTCTTGTTAGTTTTGAAGTTACATTGTAAATCGTCTGGATAGTAATTTTAGTCTTCAACGCAAAATCACTAAGGAATCGTCAAAGGAATTTTTAAAGTACAGTTTACAATTAGGTCGAGCCGAAGAAGCGTGGTCCTTCTGCAACACATGCTTGATAAAACATAAATTGACATTCGTTGTGGACTGGTAAACAATAATAAAAATATTATCAGCACCCATACTGGCTCAGTTGGTTGAGCGGCACACTATGTTGTTAGTTTCACGGACAGTTATCAATGGGTCGTTGGTTCGAATCCGGATAGGAAGATGGTTTTATCCCGTTTAAGAGAACATGTACTTACATTTCTTTATAACATGTATATCCTGCTAATTATGGTAAGAATATTCAATTCCGGTAAGTTTTCAAAGTTACCTTTTTAATAGTGTAGTTAGAATATTTGGTCTTTAACTAAAAAAAGGAAACATTCACGTATTTTATTTTAAAGTACAGTTTACAATTTGACGCACCGAAGAAGCGCGGCCATTTATTGGCAAATGCTTGGTAAAGCGTAAATTGAAATCGGTTGGGGAACAAAAAACTATGATAAACAAGTAAGCGTTAGTTCCCGCCTTCATAGGATAGGATATTCATTTTTATCCTGCGGGAGAGGAAAGCCGAGAATACAGTTCAAACATATGACGAACCACGGGCCCTCGTGCAAATATACCAGTTCCGAATGGGGGTGAAGGTTTATTGATTATCGTATTTCTCATTTTTCCTGTGCATGGACCTGTTTTGTGAGGGAAGCCGTAAGCAGCACTGACGTGAACCACAGTGCACCGGCGAGTTCTCCAGTAGACCTCTCGCATATAATCATCATCCCTCACGGGAATTGAACCTGCGTCATGACGATCAGAGATGCGTATTCGCATCGCTTTAAGGATTGAGCTAACCGGGCTACCCGGTTGAGCAGACCGAGCGATCGACTGTAGCGTTGGTTTCATGGCCAATTATCCACAAGTCCCTGGTTCAAATCCAGTTCGAAGGGCACTTTTGTCTCATCGAGGAGATATTTTTTGCCTTCGACTTTGATTTGCTATACATTGATGTACATGTCGTTAATCAGTTATTTTGTAGTATTGAAGTTAGCTGATTAAAAAATGCAGCAATTTACTGCGACGCCGCCCGTATCAAGTATTTATTTAGATGTTTAAACTACTTAACTTACTTTTCGTTTGAGGAAAGCCGATTCCTGCGAAAATAAATGTTTCATTTTCGATTACGTGTTACGAAAATACTCCTGTTTATTTCTAGACGATGCGTACGAATCCGTCCATAGCATGTTATTTAACAAACTTCATCGTTTGTTTGCCGCAGTTCCAAAATATTTCTCAGAATGAATAGGATTCTTATAGTTAAAAAAATCTGCCCATTATTACGTCATAAATCGACATCAAAGAGACGAGCGTTTTCAGTTTCGTTTAAGTTTGAAAACTGTGAAGAAGTATGAACGGCCTTCTCTTGCCCTAATTCAAAAACCAACATAAAAGGCACGTTCACTTTCAAAGAAACATATGTTGGTTTGGAGATCTAGGTCAAAAGGCTCAGAAATACTGACGTAGCAAATTTCGGAAGGAGCTGGAGCTCGCTGGTAGCGATTGTAGCACGCTGACATCAAATTAGTGATTAATAGCAATATCAAATCATTTAGTCAACATTTTCACGTAGTTCCACGGCATAACAATGAGTGAAATATTTTTTTCAACACCACCAAGTAAAACTACTGTTAAAGTCCGGTAATTTTGTTTAATTTTTTGTTACAGTGCAGTTGGAAACAATTGCCACTAACTAGTTGCGAAAAAACGCAATATCCCAAACATTCTACGACAGATAAAAAAAAAGTTCTCAATCTATCCCAAATATTTGATGTTTGGGCGAAGCACAAAAATGTTTGGAATTATATTTATCGATATTAATAGCCTGCTAATTCTGGTAAGAATGTTAACAATCTCGTTTTTTTTTGTACATTCAGAACGTGACTTTGTAATAGCGGGGTATTTTTGGTTGAAGTTGAGGTTGAATTCAGTCACGCCAAAGAAGCACGGTCCTTCTGTGAAACATGCTTGGTAAAAACATAATTTATCTTATCAACTGATCGTTTTGGACACGAAAACTATGATAAAAAGAAGCTTCATTCCTACCTTCCATAGGTCAGTTGGTAGAGCTGTGAACTGCAGCGACAGTTTCATAGTCAGTTGTTCATAGGTCTCTGGTTCGAAGGATGGCTTTATTTCGCCGAAGAGGCCTTTCTATCTGTAATACATAAGATTACATGTTTTTAAAAAATGACCCATATTTTTTAATTTACTATTTTTGATATGTGGGACATGATAAAAAATAAGACCAATTTGCTGGACGCCGCTCATATAAAAGCATTGTGATGTTAAGACTTAAAAGAATATTTCACACTCACTTAAGTTACGTTTCGTTTCAGGAATAGCCGAATTCAGGCGAAGAAGAATATTTCGTCTACGATTACTTTGTTCGAACAAAAAAAACTATTATTTCTGGAGGAAGCGTTGGAATCGATCCAGAACATGTTATTTCACAAGATTTATTTTGTGATTGCAACAGTTAAAAAAGATATTTCTCACAAAAATTTGCATTTTTTTAGATAAATAATTTTGCTCACTACTTGACATCGAAGAGATCTTTTCGGAGGACCTTGTGTGTTTTCAGTAAAAAGGAATCTTTTTTTGTTTGAAACTTTATAAAAATATACGCAATGTTTTCTTGCCTCAATTCAAATACATGCATAAAAGCAAGTCCAGCAAATCCTGGCAAGCAGATCTTTGCCAAAACATGGCTTTGAAGTACTGCAGTAGCAATGAAGGTTTTCTAAGATTGCAAGATGGGTTGGCAGCGGTAAACAAACAACATGCACTGATAAATAAATTGAAAACTTGTTCTTTCTTAATTCATCATATTCAATGACTCAATTTTGTTTTAAACGTGCAATCATCTGAGCGAAGATATATCCCTTTTATTGGGTTTCTGTAATTCAAATTTCCTCACACCATTTGCTCAAAGTGCGTTGTATTTTGCCTCAAAGGAAATTAGTATGGTGCTCATCTCTTTAATTGCAAAGATATGCAGTTGTAAACAATTGGCACTTACAAATTGAGGAAAACACATCCTAAATCTACTACGGAAAAGAGAAAATTTCTCAATTTTTCCCAAAAAAATTGTCTTTTGATGCAACAGAAAAAATGTTTTGAATTATATTTATCTTAATAGCCTTTTGAATTATTTACCTTAATAACCCGATAATTCTGGAAAAAATGTAAAAAACTAATTTGTATTAGAAAGCTTTAAAAGTTTCCTTGTAAAATAGTAAATAGTCTGGGTATTCTTTTGATATTTAGCGCAAAAACACCAGAAACCCATTCAAGTACTTAAAATACAGTTTAATATTCGATCGCGCTTAAAACTCTATTTGACACCGATTTAACTTACTTTTCTTCTGATTTCGACGAAAAAGAATATTTCATCTGCGATCACTTTATATCGTGTGCCTGCCACAGTTTCAAAATGTTTCTCAGAATAATTTACATCTTTCAAGAGGAAAATTTGTGCCCATTATTACGTCATAAATCGACATCGAAAATGTTGTGGATTTAACTTTCAAATAAAAAGTTCTTTACGAGAGACATTATGCGTTTTCAATAATATTGAATCTTTTTTGTTTGCAAACACTATAAAAAATGTACATCGTTTTTCCTGCCCTAATTCAAAAACTTTCATAGAAGACAAGTTCGCTCTCCAAGAAGCAAATTTCTGGTTTGGAGATCTTGGCTAACACATGGCTCTGAAATACTACAGTAGCAATGGAGGTTAACAAAAATGCCAGTGGAATCGGCAGCCGTAAACAAACGACATGGACTGAAAGGGAGATTGGCATTTCTTACTTTATCACAATCATTTCTCTGATTTTATAAAGGCATAATCGCGAATTGCACAGATGTGTCCAATAAATGTTCGAAAGTTATTTCATAAATTTTAATTGGCTGGCAATTATGGCATGATTGATAAAAATCCTAAAAAACTTTGGTAGGTTTTGAGAGTTACTTTTTAAATGTTCTGGTTAGCATATTCTGTCTGAAACCTTTAAAAAATTTTGAGTTAGTTGACTCAAATGCCGATACAAGATTTATTCACAAGATGCGGTGTGTTTTGCTGGAAAGAAGGGCATTGGAAGTGAATCGGCTTTATGCTCATTGTTTTAATTGTACGGGCTTTAGAATAGTCTAACGTATTTTTTTCTGTTTATTTTTTTTTTTTTTATTTATTCTTATCCCTACTTTTTTCTTTTTTTTTTTTTTTTTTTTTTTCTTGGCCCGTTTTTTTAATTTTTATTTATTTTTTTTTTTTTCGATTACTGTTATACAGCATTCAGTGACTTCTTTATTAGGTGGTCGTTAGTTGTTCCTTTTATGCGTTGGTTCCGGTCTTGTCTCTGAGGGCAGTTTCAACAAAAAATGTGCAGTTTTTAACAATTGCAGTTACAAATGGAGATACGTTATCTCAAAATTTACCCATGACAGGCCAGTAAAGTTTTCAATTTTTTAGCTATGATTATGAATTATTTGGCGAAAACGGAAAATTTGTATAAAATTTTTATTTAATCAGTTATCATAGTCTGTCTGCTATTGAAGAAGAATGTTAAAAAGTCTTGAATATTTTCTTGTTTGTTTTTGAACGTTACCGTTGTAAAATCGGTCTGGATAGTATATATATTAGTCTTCATACGCAAAATCAACTAAGTAATCGTCAATGGAGATTTTTAAGTACAGTTTACATGTATGATCGAGCCGGAAGAATCGTGGTCCTTCTGTAGACACATTGCTTGATAAAATAAACATAAATTAGACATTAGTTTGTGGACTGGTAAAACAATATAAATAAACAAATAAATTATTAAATAACAATAACAGCACCCATTACAGGCTCAGTTGGTTGAGCGGCGACACTATGGTGTTAAGTTTCACGGACAATTAATCTAAAGGGATCGGTTGATTCGAATCCGGATACGGAAGATGTTTTTAAATCCCGATTAAGAGAAACAAGTATCTTTACATTTCTTTATAACAAGTATATCCCTGATAATTTATGGTAAGAATATACCATTCCGGTAAGTTTTTCAAAGTTACCTACTAATTATGGAAAGGCATGTTAAATTCTGGTAAGTTTTCAATAGCTACCTTTTATCTACGTTGTAGTTAGGAATATTTGGTCACCTTTAACTAAAAAAAAGGACACAATTCCAACGTAATTTAATATTTTAAAGAACAGGTATTACAATTTTGGACGCACCGAAGACGCGCGGCCATTTTATTGACCTAATAATGCTTGGTAAAGCGTAGACTTGAAATCGGTTGGAGGACAAAAAAACTTTGACATAAACAAGTAAACGTTAGTTTCGCACCTTCCATAGGATAGGATATCATTTTTATACCTGCGCGGAGAAGGAAAGCCGAGTAATACAGTTTCAAACATATGGACTAACCACGGGCCCTCGTGCAAAATTACCTAGTTCCGAATGGGGGAGAAGGTTTATTGATTATCGAATTTCCATTCTCATTTTTTCCTGTTGCAATGAGACCTGGTTTGTGGAGGTAGCCCCGAAAGCAGCACCGACGTAAACCACAAGTGCAACCGTCGAGTTCCTCCAGTTGACCTCTCGCATATAATCTTCAAAATCCATCACGGGAATTGAACCTTGCGTCATGACGATCCAGAGATGCGATTTTCGCATCGCTTTAAAGGATTGAGCTAACCCGGCTATCCCGTTTGAGCATACCGATCGATTCGAACTGTAGCGTTGGGTTCATGGCCAATTTATCCACAAGTCCCTGGTCAAATCCAGTTCGAAGGGGGACTTTTGTCTCCTCGAGGAGTTAATTTTTTGCCTTCGACTGTGATTTGCACATACATTGTTGTACATGGTCGTTAATCAGTTTATTTTGTAGATATTGATGTTAAGCTGATTAGAAAATGCGAGCAAATATTACTGCGACGGCCCCGCCCGTAATAAAGTATATTAATTTAAGATGGTTATAAACGAAAAACAATATATCAAACAGCCTGCACTTACTTTTCGTTTGTACTCACCGAATTCTACTGGCGAAAGAATATTTTCGTTCGAAAAAAAAGCCTATGTTTTACTTCTATTCTATTCGTTCAAATCGGTTCTTTAACATGTTGAATACACGGTTTGGTAGCGGTATGCGATAGTTTCATGTCACCCCATATATGACGATGGTTTGGAATCGGTCACGAAGTATGGTCTTTGCCTCTCAAGAGTAACTTTTTGCCTTCGATCAGCAAGGCATAAAGAGTTACATCATCAACATCACGTTCATTATCTAACATTGAATAGATCGAAAATTCAGGTTTCAAGTTTAAAATTCTATTGTTACCCTTACAAAAGACGGTTGTGGCTTATTCTATATAAAAGGAAGTCATTTTCGTTTGAAAATTTTTTAAAAAATAATACAACTGCGTTTATCTAGCCATTGAACAAAAACCAACATAAAAGGGGACAAGTTTCACTTCACCTCGTAACTTCATTTGGGTTTGGATCTTGCCAATGGACACGGTCCCTGAAATAATGATTGTTACAATAACGTTAACAAAAAGTTGCCAGTGTAATATGAGGCCGTAAACAACAAGCAACCATGCGCTCAAAACGTTAGATTTGGGAACGTGGTCATTTCTTACATACTGTCTTGTTCTCATTACCTTGATCTTATAAAAGTGTGCTAATCTGAGCCTGGAATGGATATCTATAACGCAAGGGCATCGAGGATCCGATAGATGTATGGATTTATTCTGTTCAAAGATTTTTAATACAAGCCTGAGAATTGTTATTTTAAGAGTCACTTTTGCAAATGTTCTGGTTTGCATATCTTATCTAAATTATTTTTAAAACAAAAAAAAAAAAAACAATTTGAATTAGATTTGGTATTCATTTACCATCTGCTGCTAAGCCGTTGCAAATAAGAATAATGGAAGAAAAAACTGGTGCGGATCATCCCCGTTGTAATTGTAAAGATTATACAGTTGAAAGCAATTGCCACTAACTAGTTGCGGTTATAGAAGTTACTACGACGAGAAAAGAGAATTTAGCAATTTCTATCAAGAAAATTGGTGATATTTTGGCCAAAGCAGAGCAATGTTTGGAAGTTAATATTTGTGCAGATCCTTAATAGCTTGCTAATTAAATCCTGGTAGATATGTTAAAAATCTGGAAATTTTAAATTTTGCTTTTAAAGATAGCCCTGATTGGTATTTTCATGTCTTAAAGAACATAACGACGAAACAGGAAAGAAATGATAAAAAAAAATGCTTAGTAAAACATAAATTGATTCATTAACTGTTGCGGTTGTGCATGGACCTCGAAAAACTACAGATAAAAACATTGTCATTACTCACTATCATCGAAAGCCTAAGTTATAGAGAATTGACTTTGTAGGGTAGGTTCATGACCAGGTATCCCATAGTTTCGCTGGTTCCAAACCAGCTCGATAGATAGTTTTGTATCGTCCAAGAGACCTTCTTTGCTTTCTATCTGCAAAAAAATGCCAATGCAAGAGTAAATATAGTTAATCACAGATGTGGTGCTAAGTTAGCTAATTAGAAAATGATCCATATTTTTTAATTCACAATTTTTCGATAGGCAGGGGGACATATTATTGAAATCATTTTTGAAACGTCAAAAACTAAAAGACTATTTCAAAACTGACTTAACTTACTTTTCGTTTGAAGAAAAGGGGCCGATTCCTGCGAAAAATAAATGTTTCATGTTCGATTACGTGCTACGAAAAGACTACCTGATTTAATATTTCTAGACGATTGCGTACGAATCCGTCCATAACATGTTATCTTCACAAAACTTCATCGTTTGTTAGGCCGCAGTTATTTCCAAAATATTTCTCAGAATGAATAGGATTCTTTATAGTTGAAAAAAAATATGCCCATTAATTACGTCATAAATCGACATCAAAAGAGACGAGAGTTTTTCAGTATTCTTTGAAAAACATCGGAAAATATCCTACGATGCAACAGTTCTATTGAACTTATAATATGAAGAAAATACATTTCATGCGCAAATTTATAAAACGTATTGTCCAGAATTATACAAAAGCATAGGGAATTTCAAACTCCTATCCCCTATAATCCACCTCTGTCCTGTTGTAAAAAATTCTCAACGTTGTAAAAACTCATGGGTTAGAATTGAAAGAAACATTGTGCACTTCTGACTGACAAGACTATAGTTAATTTGAAATTGTAGTAATACCGGATTTCATCTTTATCAAATGTTTGACCGAACCATGATCAATACACAAGAATCTTTCCAATATAATCGGCTGCGCTCTCTTCACAATGCGACACATCATTTATGAACTTGATCTGTAGTAGCACTTATCAGCGATAATAAGTAACTAAAAAAGTTAATACAGACCAATTTAAACAAAGCAAGTCATATATGGACCGATATATCTTAAAATATACCAACTTCATCACGTTAATAAGAAATGTTACAATAAACATCATATGAAAATATTCATCAATTTGGGGTTGTGTGTATTATGTCCAGTGGTACAAATGTCATAAAACACAAATAGTTCAAATCGAACTCTGAACATTAAAGAAATATTCCAAAATATTTAATGAAATGCGGAAATAGACCTGCCACTTATGCACAGAAAAAATCTTGAAAATTGTTCGAGATGTATAGGAAGTATATACTCATATTTAAAATAATATGTTTCAGGAAATAAGTGATTTGATCTGTAGTAACACCTCTATTGAAATTCCATAATTCAATTCTGAAGCATAATTTTTTTTTTATCGAGCTCTTCTGTCTGTGTTGTGCTCTTGAACTGCTGTCCTGGTCAATGGGAAAAGTTCTTCAGATCAGATTGATATGACAATTAATCTACATTAAATCCATGGATAAACATTTTTTAAATTTTAATAAGAAGATCAGAGAGTTGGTTTCAAATTGCTTGAGCAGCTACCATTATATTCTTCTGTAATAAACAATGGTATAAGTGGTTTTGAGTAAAGTAATGAAGTTTTATTGTTGTGCTGCTGCCCTGCTGATTTTTAATTGCAGAAAGTGAAACATTTTTACAGCTAACTTTTGGGAGTGGATCATCCTACCCAAGGTCCTGTACCAGCGGCCACATATCGACGGGAAGGGTTAGAATTGCTGGAAAGATAAAGATCTTTTCCTGTTTCGACTTAGGACTACCCAAGTTAATACCACTGGGTTGAATGTTGAGCATGGATTAACGAGGCCGGACTCAACGGAACTTAATAAATCCAAGATCTTCAATCTGCGACTTCCAATATTTTTAAACCCCAAGGCAGGGGTCATCGCGCCTGCAAGAGCAGCTAGATAAAACAGTGAAGGAGATTCATTTTAAAAAACTGAAGATTCATTTCAGAAATTTTTAATATAAATAACATAACGGGAGATACATCCGAAATATTAAAAGCTAACTTGTTAGCTTCAACTTCTAGTTCAATTTGGAAATTTAAAAGTAGTGCAAAAAAATATTTTGGATGACTTTCTCGTGTAAGCCCTAGGCATCATTTTCAATAAAATCCTCTCATGATAATAATATTGAAACCGAATCCCATTTCTTTATAAGTTGTAGAGACGAACTCGAATGTCTTAATTCGTTTTTATATAATTTAGTAGCGGATTCTCGATGTTATGAAACCCGAATTTGTTAAGGTAAACACGAATATCTCTGTAGTAATGATGTCAAATCTATATTTGTATCGATCTTCTTTCTACCTAACTATCCCGTTAATATAGGCAGAAAAACAAATGCTGCGGGATCACCCGAAAAGCGCCTCAGGATATTACACTCGACAAAAATAGCTGTATATATTGCGACAAATTGCTTAGAGATGTTTACGAATTTTTAGCAGCACAGGAACCGATCAAAGTATCAGCAGGGGTTGCTGCGTTGTAAGACTCAATTTCCCTGGCAAAGAATGGCCAGGGAACGTCTGAGAGAAAACAAATACTGCAATCAATGCAGAATTCAAAAAATACTTATGAAATTATGACGTCATCATGACATGCAATATCACGTCATACCATACCAGAAATGTGATAACAAGTAGTTTTTTTTTTTAATTATTAATCTTGAAGAAACAGCCCAAATTTCTAGTGAATTTTTTATTATTGGATTCCTGCTTTCGTTATTAGTTCCAGCAACTTTCTTTGTGGAGTTTTTGACATAGAACTTTCATCAAAGTGGGAAGCAGCACACAAATAGAAGAACCAAATATCAGGCACTTATATGACAGGGAACACTTTGAAGGAAGTTTCGGCGGGGGGGGGGCGGCATCTCTACTAACCCTAATTTCGAATATACGGCAATTGGTTGGTTTGTTTTATTTTTTAAGACCAGCGGTTTTACTGAATTTTTTATTCACAGTGAAAATTAAAAAGCATTGATTGAATGACTAATAGTTGCAATACAAACAAAAATCTATTAAACAACCAACAAATTCATTGGTTCAATTATTAAATATTCCAAATTGGAAAGTTATGAACCACTGATGGAACGACCTTAACGAAGATGACTGAAGGTGAGGTTGTTTTGAAACAAAATTGAAGAAATATTTGATGATTCATTCGTGTATATTTTACACAGCCACAAGTTCTTATGATACATTCATTTTATCTTCCACTTTTAAAATTGATCATAGAAAATTGTCACTATTACTACAAATATTACACACGTTTTCTTGATTATATGGAATTTTTAATTTATTTTTATTTGAATAAACCAAATGGAGACATACAAATAAAAAGGTTTTATGGTTGGATAGAAGACCATATTGCAAAGTTTGTCTTCGTTGGAAAATAAATAAAAACTAGCATTACAGAAAAATAGAGTATTCATTTTACTGTTGCAGGACCAGGCAGTAATACGTACAGTTACGTGAAGAATCTATTTTGACTGGGACATATACGGGCCAAGTCGCGTGCTTTCTTCTCATCGACATTATGTCACAGACAAGAGATCAACATAACGCATTTTCAATAGAATTTTGTGATTGCCCGACGATCACAGATATATGAGAATTCGCGTCTTCTCACAGTTTTCTGAACAGTCAAACTGTATATCAATCAAAAACAAATACGGAAAACAAAATTGCGTTGCTTCCAGAAGAATCCTAACTTACTGAAATGTTTTATGCCAAACAAAAAATATCATACGAGATCTATTTATGTTAAAAGACACAACACAGTAGGAAAAATCTGTCCAATTTTGTTTTGTCCGCATGGCCCATTTTTCAATAGCTTATTTGTCGTTCGGTAAAGCAAAAATATAATATACAAACAAGAACTTGTTTTATGTATGGAAATCAAATTTTAAACAAAAAATAATATGTATTAATCGAAGTCCTATTACAGATAATTAGCGGGTGGCGTGAGGGACAAAAAATGTCATCAAGTCGCCGACACTAAAATATTTCTGAAATTAGATGACCATGTTTTTCCAAAAACGATCTTTTCCAATTGCATGCTTCGAGGTTTGAAACATTTGCAGGTTTGAGACATGTACAATTTTACAGTTGGATAATGTATACATTTAGAAGGTATTTATCGGCCATATAAAGGGTTGTGTACTTTCTGCGGCCCCGATGCAGTGTGACGTGATTGTCCGAAAATGTGTTACATAATTATTGTCCAACATTGGAATGTCCCAAATGGGAGCGATTCAAATTGCGTGTCTATTTTCATTTTGAATTGAATTCACTGACATTATTACTATCATTTTTATTCCCGATCATGGTCAGGTAACTTTAAAAACTAATAGAATGGTAGAATAGTGATCATCTCGCGGAGAAATTGAAGTAATTCGCATTGAGTTTACTAACTTTCAAAAATAAAATAAAAAGCAGTTTTTCCTTACATATAACGAACGAACTCACGGCCTCAATATAATGAAAAAGAATGCTGAAAAATCTAGATGAATGTCACATAAATTTTACCGAAACCAAAAATTGTATACAAAATATTGCAACGTTTAAGAGAAATAATCGTAAATGAAACCATTCAGAAATCTGAGATAAATTAGGGTTTTGCGTCTATTTGACTCTGAATTGATGTACCGATCTGATTCAGAGACTTGTCAAATTTAGCACCTGGTTAACACCGGGGTTAGTTAACGACGAACGATTGTAGTTTACATCTCTGGACAATCGATATGACTAGTTATAACGTGAAAATATGCAATAGCAATTGGGGAAATATCCGCAGTGCGCATTTGATTGCGAACAATATTTTTGGCCAGATAATGGATTCCACTGCCTTTATTCTAATGTAATAACAATCAAATATCGAATAACTTTGAAAACAGCAACCATTTTACTGTAATTTCTATCAAGTTGTTTATGTTTTGTCTACAAACCTGTTCATTCTTTGATATGATCTTGATATTGTGCCAGACAGTTTTCCCGGAAGAAATTTTATTGATCAGCTCCAGGCAAAGCTTTTCTCGGAAAGTTTTTCCAAGTCCTCTGAAAGAACTTCATTTTTTCTCGAACAGTGTGTTGGGCAGAAGTTGTTCCAAAAGATATATTGAGCAAAACTTTTTACAGCAGTTAAAAACGATATGAGATCTTCTAGATTATGCAATGCATTCAAACAGGAGAAATTATTTATTATTCATCAGCTTATGTTCGACATCCTTTCTATTGATCTAATTTTGAGTTTTATTTAATTTTATTTGCAATGCTAATTTTTGTCAAGTACGAATCGAAAGAAACCTCCGCCCTGGTGTAGTTAGTCGCTTGTTGTACAGTTTGCTGGTAGTAAAATTTGTGTATCAGCTGTTGTTTCATGAAAAGTGGTGTTGATTTTTAAGGCTTTTTTTAGCTTCCCGGTTTGAAGTGGACTACAGGATCATGAATAAATATGCTTACTTATTTAGAAAAAAGGCAACTTGATTGGAGCTAGAAAACTGACTCATAACGTTTTATTTTCGAATTTATCCATCTCTACAATATTTCCAAGCCAAACATTTAGCTTATATTTGTTATATTGCCATAAAAAAAAATGGAAATCTTTCTTAAAATTCCATTAATTTTTGTATGTGAAAGTATTTCAATTTGAATCCGATAGTAGAATGGGAATACTTGTTGTCATCATTACCACTTGTACATTAATATTTGTATCAAAACTTCCATTCAATCGACCGGCGGGACTCCCGCGTAAAAAACTAGCAACAACTGAAGAGGAATGATAACCATGAAAAAGGGCTTTACTGCCACAATAAAATTTTCACTACTGGCATGTATGGGGTCCCCCAATAGCACTTCTCCGCAAGTTAAGCCTCTCAATTGTTTTTGATGCTATTGGCAATACTTTGGGTTACATAAAGATCTTTCAAGTAGCTTTTTATAGATATTCGGCGTTCACATAGTTTTATCATTTATCGAGTTTTTATATATACCCTGATGATTTATCTGGTAACATTTAACTTTTTAAATCAAAATTCGCTCTAAACGACAAAGGTCGCCACGAGATACATGTCCTCCCTGGAACCACGCAGGTATGCAGAGAGTTACATAATTGAAAGAATGACCATCATCATCCCTAATAGATCGCTTTTAAATATCCATATAACGCTATGCGCTTACAGAGGAGACAGACGATAAATCTGTAGGTAATAGCCAGCAAACAGGGGTTTTGGATTGTGAGGCTGTGAGTATTTGAATTTGAATAATTTTGTTTAGAAAAAAACGTTGGGTCTCAGGAGTGTGTTTTGATATTTTCTCCCCTCCGTATAGGTAACCGTAAACTTATCCCCCTACACACCAAAGTTAGGTGTGTCGGAATTAATTTTCACAAATAGAGGATGATTACTGATGCCATATTCGATGTCCTATCAATAATGACATGGAAAGCAACGATTTTTACTTCATTATTTTTCACAACTGTTTTTTTTTTTTTTTCAAACTGTTTTCTTTTTTTTTTTTTTTTTTTTTATTTTTCCGCAAACACAAATGTTGTTTGCGTGAAGTTTTGCGTATGGAATTTAATAATCGATCAGATCAAAAATATCGTGAAGGCAAATGTTTTTCCCCCCCCCCCGAACTCAAATAATTATGCCTGTATTCTGGAGCAATGCGTTCTTTTGACTCTCCGCGTCCACAAAGCAAGCACAATTTTGCCGAAGCTACAGAAATGACTTGTGAACTTTCGGCCAATACTTTATTCTGGCAGATATTTTAAGGCAAAAGACGCATCGGAACGTGCGGTCGGAGAAGGAATTCTGCAAAGTCAAGGAACCAGCAACAAACTCAATAAACTTGAAAATCCCCTTTAGAAAGACACTTTGAGCTTATATCGTTTCATAAAAGAATAAATTAAAAGTCTTATATTGATCAAAATTGGGGCCGATCACGCAGCTATCATCATAAAAACCGCGAGGAAATGGAAGAACGCAAGGAAATAATCACCCAAAAAGAAGTATAATTGACTAACAGTGGCTCAGCAATCATGCACGCAATCGGAATAAAAATAAACAAGGTTTCGAGAACTGAAATTCACGGTTTTTGCAATACAGATAGCATATTGCTATTGTATATTTTCCCTGATACATTTGTCTCTCGTTAAATATGAATATTTTGTTGCAGTCATTCTGTCTAATAATACTAATTGCAAAATCATAGAAACTATTTTTAAACGTATAAAAACTAAAGTCTTCGATGGCAATGACAAATCTATTTATGCAAATCGTAATAATGGCTGTTTTCATGACGATGTTAGCAATGGCGTTGTAAACCAGAGCCGAAACGTGAGTTATATTTTTAAGTCAAAATATTTTATTGTATTGTTTTATTGCACAATTCGTTGTCAATCATGAGTCCAACAAAATTTCGAATTTGTTATGTATGGATTCCATTTGTTACTCAAGATTTAAAAATGAAAACAAACATAAGAGGAATAGTTGTGACTGGTATGATGATATTGACTTGACACAAATGTTAGAAAAGTTCGACCTAGTAACAAAAGTGTTCATACTAAATTACTAATTAGAATAGATATTACTGATCATCTCAAGAGATGTATTTGATGACAGCGCAAATTTGACATCTCATTTTGTCAAAACATGAGCCAAGAGATGAACATCACCTGCTTCATTTATACTGGTTTAGCATGGTCCAATCGAATTTATAATTTGTATTTTTGCCAAGCAAATGCGCCTGAATGACGCGTAATTCATCAGTGACACATATTTAACTAAAGATGCTTTGACATGAATTTTCCATGTTGGGCGAAACATGCTAAGAACAATTAAGACAAACTTGGGGTATAAGTGAAGCACAAACGCGATAAACCAACGGCTTCTCCCAATTAGTTGACACTTTGTATAACATTGACACAAAGGCAATTCGCTGTCTAATGCATAAAAAACATAAGCAAGCGTGACTTCGCAAAAGTAGTAAAAGTTATATTATTTCCTTTGCAGATTGTGAATACAAATTCTAGACTGTCAAATAGCCGAGTCATTTTTGTGTGCATGTGCAAAATAAATGTATTGCCTGTGGGAAGGCCTAAATACTATGTTAATTAAATGTTTTGTCGCAATTACATATTCACTAACCATGGTGAGTGCGAGATCGTTTTACAAACATGGTTTGAGTCACTGAGGGAATTACGATACAATATCAGGCCTTCGCATTTCTTCAATGCACAATTGATCTCGAAGGATTATGAGCATCGGTTCAAGGAACAAAAACGTGCAAAAATTAAGAGCCGTTTTCACTTTGCGCAAGGGTCAAGAAGCATTGCCTGAGAAGCAACTTACTTACAGACGACTTGAAAGCAATGAGCTACTACTAAGTTGCAGGACCAGCAGCTGCACCACGTTAAAGCGGAACACATTCCCATGGACGTTATTAAAATTGTGAATTATATTGCGTCTATTCAGTCTATAATATATATCTTATTAACAATTGCTTTCATAGTTAATGGATTTTACGTTTTACATGCTTGTCCAATTTTTAATATCAGAAAGGCAAGGACGGCCGTTGTCATAGATTTTGCGAATTCGATCAGCTACGAAGAAATCATCCCTAATCAGATTGAAATACATTAAGATGGAATTTTGCACAGCATACAGATGTGATCGCCAACGTCAAGACGTGGTCCGGCTGTGGCTTATGCCTGGCAAAATAAATTTCTGATTAGGATAAGAAGACCAATATCCCTATACCTTAGTAGTAAATGGGGAGAAAAAAGTTTGTAATTATTACAAAAAGCAAATAGACATTTTGACCCGCGATCCCAGGGAACAATTTACAACTTATAATTGAGAATATTAACCAAAAATTAAATTTTCAAACATATTCAATATTTTAGCCACTTTTTAAGACCGTGTATCTCAAACCCGGAGGTGTTTTGACGTCCCCGACTCAAATTGCGGCCTGTTTCACCACTATAAAAACAAAAATGCTTGTTTTTCAACAAATAAATTTTGCCGTGTAATGACCATTATGGTCAATTTTCATTTTGCTCACGCAACTTTTGGACGTTCTTAAATAGGCTTCCAAATATATGCTACCCCTTCCGCATGGATTATAAGCAATCTGTCCGCAAACATTAAATTTTTTTAAAGTTTAGAAAATATACATCAAGATATCTATATATATAATCAATTTTTTTTCCTTTTTATTTTAGAATCAACCAACTGGAAGTTTCATAAAGACATTTTTTCTGAACAATCATTAGTTTTTGTTAACATAATGACAAAAAGGTACAATCTGGAAAAATACTGTGTGAATCTTTAGTTTATATGTTTCGACTTATTATCTAGGAATCAGTTCTTATATCTACAAATTTGAAAACTGTGTTTATCGAGGCGAAAATTTATAATAAGAAGCAAAGGAGGACCACTCTGTAAAAAATGCATACAAAATCAAACTGGTCATATACAAGTAATTGTACTTGGCTTTATTGAGAAGAAATTTCAAAATTAAACTTTTGTGGTCAAATATGGCGTGTTGGACGGGAAATCAACCGCGAAAGGCGCGGTTGGCATAATTCCCCCACCAAAATTGGCGTTTTTATTAAAACTTTGGAAATTATACAATTATTACTGCAAATGACCAAAATATGCTCACACGGAAACATTGACATTTATTAATTAAATTAAATCTGGTAAACTGTCTGGCAATGAAGTCTACGGTACCGGCTTTGGAATAAACATCTTCGAAATGAAAATAATAAATACACTTATAATAGGGTCTTTCATGCTGGCTTATGCCTAGACAAAAATGATATGTCAAATTGCGGCTTTCTGGTCATCAAATGCCCATCGCTTGTGATGTCAGTAGTTTCTATTCAATTTAGTAATTTAGTAGAAAATCTTTTGTTACTTATGTCATCATTTCAGAACATTGTCAGCAAAGTCCATCCGAGTCACAACTCATTTTTTGTTGTTTTTCAATAATGAGTGGCAAATGGATCCATACGCTTACTAATAATCCACATTTTGTCGGACCAAGATTGACAAAGATATGTGCCAATAAAACAGATGAAATTAAAATATATTTCTTTAAAATATAACTCTCGTTTCGGCGGCTGCTGGTTTACAAAGCCATAGCTAACATCGTCATGAAAACAGCCAAATATTTCCGATTTGAAAAATTAGATTTGTTCATAGCCATCGCTCACAGACTTCCCTTCTAGTTTTTACAGCCTTTAAAATTATTTACTATGAATTTTGCCAATTAGTAGTATTAGACAGAGATGACTGAAACAATTATTCCATAATTTACTTACGAGA
This sequence comes from Styela plicata, assembly GCA_963675895.2. NCBI lineage: Eukaryota > Metazoa > Chordata > Ascidiacea > Stolidobranchia > Styelidae > Styela > Styela plicata. The sequence continues at coordinate 16,527,111 of OZ023144.1, read as the reverse complement.
ACAAAGGTAATCAGGAAAATAAATCTATAGCAATTATTGGCTGTCTGTATTGCGAACCGGTGAATATCAGTTCTCAAAACCCTTTTATCAATGTCCGATTGCTGCATAATTGCGGCTGAGCCCATTGTTATTCATAAACTTATTTGACTGAATTTTTCCTTGCGTTTGTCCATTTACTAGCGCTATGATAGCTGCGTGGTCAGAAGCCCCAATTTTGATCAAATAAGACTTGTAAAATCGATTGATGTGAATCGATATAAGCTTAAAGTTGTCTTTCCTTAAAGGGATTTAAAGTTATATTGAGTTTGTTGCTTGGTTCCTTGACTTTACAGATTCTATCTCCGAACCGCAACGTTTCGATGGGTCTTTTTTGCCTAAAATTATCTTGCCAGAATAAGTATTGGCCGAAAGTTCACCTAGTCATTTCTGCAGCTTCGGCAAAATTGTCTGCTTTGTGGGACGCGGAACCATAGTCAGAGAAAGCATTGCCTCCAGAATACAGGCATAATTAATTGGTCGTTTGCCTTCACGATTAATTTTGATCTAATCGATTAAATTCCAATACGCAAAAACATACACCACAAATAACATGTCGCAGAAAAACTTTGAACATTTTTACAAATAAATGGCAGTAAAAACGTTGCTTTCCATTTCAATATTGAAGGAACATCAGAATAGGCAACAGTAATCATCGACTATTTTGAGAAAATTAATTCCGACACACTTACTTTTGTGAGGTAGAATGACGTGAACCGTTTACGGAGGGAAAACATCTAAAACCACCTCGTGAAACCCAAAGTATTTTTCTAAAAACAAATTATTCATATTCAAATACTCATCCAACCACAACAAATCTAAAACCCCCGTTAGCTGGGCATAACCTCATAGATATCCCCTGCCTCATCTGTAGCGCATTGTATGATATTTAAAAGCGATCTTTTTAAGGATGGTGATGGTCATAAAATCCTTCACTTATTAGGAGCTCTCTGCTCACTAGTGAATTTTTTTTTATTATTTTTCCAGGAGAAATTGTATCTGCGTGCAACCTTGCGTAGAGCGAATTTTGATTAAAAAAAGTTAAATGTTAACAGAATAAATCATCAGAGAGAAAACTCGATAACTGATAACACAATGTGGACCCCGAATATCTAAATAATACTCCTTCAAGAGATCTTTAGACAACCCCAGTATTGCCAATCGCAACCAAACAGGCTAAAAACTTGGCCGGGATGAGCTATTGGGGGACATACATTCAAGTGGGGGAATACTGATCATTGTAGTGAAGCCCTTTATTTATGGTTATCATTCATTCTCTTCAGTTATTGTCTAGTTTTTTACGCGGTGTGGGCGCCGTTTCGTTGAATGGCAGTTGTGATTACAAATATATAATGTAAAAGTGGTAATGAAGACAACTAATGAATTCCCTAATCCTGCTAATACCGGATTCAAAGGAAATACTTTCACCATAAAAAAAATAATGTGAAATTTTAGTAAAGATTACTATCTTTAACGGCAAATATAACGAATATAAGAAAAATATTGCCTTTTACTAATGAAGCAGATGGGATAAATTCTCAAAAATAATACGTTTTGAGTCAGTTAGCGTTCAATCAAGGTTTCCTATTTTATATAAATAAGTAGAGCATAATCTATTTATGATGTTGTAGTCCACTCAAAACCGCACCGCTGAAAAAGGCCTGAAATTCACCACTTTCAGTGAAACACAAGCTTGATGCAAAATTTACTACGCCAGCAACTGTACTACAAGCGACTAAACACCCGCGGTAATCTTTCGATTTCAGTACTTGACAAATTTAGTATGTTGTAAATAGCATTAAAGTATAAAACTCCAAATTAGATCTATAAAAAGATATAAATAATTTTATCCTCTTTGAATGCATGTATATATCTGAAAAAGAGCTCATATCGTTTTTAACTGCTGTAAAAAAAGTTGGGCTCAATGATATATTTTTGGAAACACGTCTGCCAACACACTGTCTGAGAAGAAAGGAATCCTTTCAGAAAAACTTAGGAAAAGCTTTGCCTACACGAAACCTGGAGCTGATCATAAAAATTCATTCCGGATAAACACTGTCTGGCAGAATATCAATAATCATATCAAAGAATGAACAGGTTTGTAGACAAAACATAAACAACTTGATAGATAATTCAAGTTAAAATTGTTTTTATTTCAAATATGTTTTTTTGTAATTCAATGTACTAAATATTATTGAAATTTCATTTAACTATTCTAATTAGATTTTAAAAATTACCCGACCATGTTTCGGTATCAATAATAATTGTAATAATGTTCATGTGAATTCATGAAAAATTGAAATAGACCCTCTCATTTTGAATCGCTCTCCCAATTAGAGACATTCCAAGTTGGACAATATTATGATAACACGTTTACCGGAGAATCACGATCACCATGTATCGGCCTGCAGAATAGTACACAGGACCCCATTACATGCCGATAAAAACCTTCTTAATGTAAAAAGGAGGAAATGACTTAATTAAGACAAAATATGTTCGTGGGAAAAAGATTAAAAATCAGATCTCTTTCAAGCTCCTTAAAGCTATACACTTTGCACTTTTGGTTAACAAAATAGCAAACATTGTACGCTTAAAAATATAAATCTGGAAATTTGGAATGTATCAACGGCATATATACATTTGTTGTACATTATATAGTTGTGGCGCATATCTCAGCTGTGATATTAAGCACATGGAAGCGGTTAATGATGATAATTATAAGTGTTAAAGGATACACCTTCGAATTAAAACAAAAATTGGGCGCAAAAGCGTCATCCAGTGGGAAAAATCGCTGAAATTTTGTTTTGTCCGTCTCATAGTGTCTGATTTTCCAGAATGGTACAATTTTAAAAAGTTTATTTGCCGTTCGAGTAAAAGTAAAAATACAATATATCAAAACAAGAAACTATGAGTGAAATTTTAAAAATTAAATTTATAAAAATGTATATATGTATTATCGAAGTCTATTACAGAAATTAGCGGGTGGCGTGAGGGAACAAATTTTGTCTTCAAGTTGCCGACATCTTCAGAAATTTCTGAAAATAAGTTTCTGATTAGGAATGAATTAAAAACCTGTCTATTACTATTGAATTTTTTTGTTCCTTTCAATATGTTTCATGGTTGTTTTAAAATTATTCGATGGCGCAAAATTAAAAAAAACATATTCCCAAGCCTTCCAATGTAATAAAGCTGCGCAAAATATGTTCAAAGTGATGCCTGCGATTAGAAAAATCGTTTTGGAAATACACAAACATGGTCCATCAATTGTTTATATGAGTTTGATCCAAACTTAAATCGATATTAATTTTCTATTTTTCGGTATCGGCGCCGGTATCCGACCGGTTCGGTGATTTTTTGAGTATCGGCAGTATTATGTAATCGACTCATTTTGATAATAGGATGGTATCAGCAATTTAGAGATATTGGCGGTATCGATATCCTCCGGTATTATAAAATTTTGATTATCATAATTCACATTCTAAATCAGAAACTTATTTTCAGAAATTTCTTAGATGTCGGACGAAATTGATGACATTTTTGTCCCTCACGCCACCCCCTAGAATTTCTGTTAATATGACTTCGATATTACATATTAATTTTTGTTTAAATTTAATTTCTATACTTAAATCAAATTTCTTGTTTGTATATTTATATTTTTTGCTCTACCGAACGAACTAAATAAGGCTATTTAAAATTGACCCAGCCGGACAAAACAGAATTGCACAGATTTTTCCTACGGTGTTGTGTCCTTTAAACATAAATAAATCTCCTACATTTTTTGTTGGCATAAAAACATTTCAGTACTTAGGATCTTCGTCTCGTTTGGACTCACACTGTCTAAGGACATGGGTTTGGAATGAATATGTCACCCACTGTATGCTAAACAGCCTCGATGAAAGTGTCGGCTATCTATATCGAGCTCGGCCATTATCTCACTCCCAGAAATCCAACTCTCCATTTATTACAAAATTCATTGATCCCCGACCTCGACCATGTATTGAGTATTGCTGTCACACTATGGGCCAAACGCTGCTGTCACTCTTCTCAGCATGCACTCGACCGTATTCATACGTCGTTGTGATCAATATGATTGGCCCAAACTTTCTTACCGGCCTGCAAAGTTTGACACAAAAAACACCGCCGCAATGTTGCCCTCACTTTGTTTATTTTACATGATATTATAATGGTCTTTGTTCAAGGGAGCTTTCATTCCTCCTCGTTTCCTCCTAAACTATAAAATTGTAATCCCAGTTGGCTGCCATATTCAAATCTATTCACTGTGGAGGTTCCACAATGTTCATTACACAAACAGTTATTATGCAAAGAAGCTTTTTTTCTAAGAATTATCTAAACTTTCTAAGGAATTACTTGGCCCACTTGCTGCTCTCCTGGTCGCGTTGATACTACAAGGCATTAGAAAAAAACCTAGGCGTTAATAGTGCATCTATCAGGGATGGGGCTTCCTTAGTTCCTATTCCTGCATTTCATGTAGCTCTACCGACACTTTAGTGGCTTCAGGAGAATTTTCAAACGTTTGATTCCTTCTCCTGAGGTGCCGATCGCATCTGGAGCGAATTTCAATAATAAAAAAAAATAATATTGCGTATATGTAAGAAAAAATTGAACGGCCTAGCTTGATAAATATAACAGAGACGGCCCGAATATCATATTGATGTCTAGACTGAATCTAATTCTCACAAATATGTAATAAATATTTTTTAATTATAATTTCAATGTACTAAATATGGTTTGTGCCGGATGAGATAGAGTTGATAAAAATAATCCAATCCAGAATTTGTATAACAACGCACTAGCATTCTTTATATTACATGATACATCTGTTGCAAAGGGAAAAAAAATACTGTCTCACTTGCAGTAAGTCCATATTTCAAATGTTCGAAAAACCGCACTTGGGAATTTGAATACTTTTCTTTATAACACGAAGTTCTCTGACAGTAGTGGGAAGAGGAACCGCTTATAGTGCATCTCATCATCCCTTGTATCGTCCGTGGGTAAACATTGTGGAAATGTAAAAAAAACTCATGTTCATTTGTTGAAGTAGAACCAGCAGAAAATTTCAAATATAATGTCAAGGTCCTCATACTTCTGCTTAACAACAAGATCGGATTCTGTTGTACGGATTCAAGCAAATGAATTGAAATATGTCCCCCATACATTTCTATTATTCTCCATGTTAATGTACAAAATATTAGAGTCGCAAATTCAAGATTAAATATGCTTTTCAAATATTTCGATCGAGCAAAATAAAGGTCAAAGAATTCGAAATCAACGACGAGACGAGGATAAAATTTAAAGTAAATTTAGCTATACCAAGATTGTTTTTCCAAAATTTGTATAAAAATACTGCGCAGTAAGTATATTTCCTAAAGATGGAAGTTCACTTTAAAGCAATTTCGCGGTAAAACGGATACCAAAATAAACGATCTCCATTATTGCATAAAGCTACTGTAAACAAAATTCCAATACCAACAACTTAACATGTACTATTTGTGGAAAGCTGGAGGAGACTACACTGTAAAAATGCAAAACAAAATCACTGACCTTTGACAATATTTTTGATTGGCGTTATTGGAAAAATATTTCAAAAATTGAATTTTTGTACCAAATGTTGTTGATGGAACGCACCCGTGAGGTTGGGGGTCCATTAACACCCATATAGCCCATAATTGGCAAAAAACCCCGTTCAACATGGCTAGTTTTAAAACTTTTGAAAGGATATTCCATTACCGCAAAGAGACCATAAAATTTGATTGTACATTTATTTTATAACGGTTGTTATAATGAAGATTTTTCTGCTACTGAAATTGTGTTAATGCGGATTTGAGATACTCGAAAAAATCCTCACACAGAACTTTGATATTATTAACAAAATGGAATCAGGAAACTGTCTGGCAGGAGTTCTTACTGTACGGATTCGGAATAAACCTTTCGAATAAATAATTATAAAATACTCTTATAAAAATGCAAGTAAAAAAACGCTGCTCTTTGGTCAGTAATCATGACCTTTCTGGTTATATTGAAAATATTGTCAGTTGAATATACTTTTTGACCAAGACGAGAGTTATTATGTATGATTAAATAACTGTTAGAAGCCCTATTTATCTTCGGTGTTATACCCTTTCATTGAAATTAATTGAAAACTTAAAACGCGAAGGAGTTGTTTGTTTGATCAACGATTTTATTGTATGGAAGGTAATGAACATCATTTGCTATAAATACAAAAGACACGTTAAATAGCGCACCAATAATTCAGAAATTTTTCTGTGTATTGTAGTTTTGTGGCTAGCCTAGCCTTGAGCCTTCGCGGTGGCAATCCAATATTGCCTCACCAGCGCGTGAACAAATATGAATTTCAGATATCAGTTTTACTACTTTTTGACCGTATTTCTGCCGAATCTAGCACCTGTCGGACACAATAAATATGACTTTAATAATGGATAATCTCTTAAACAAAAAGGCAGTATCATCAATATCGCATGAATAAAACATGATTAGTTGGTATTGAAAGACTATGTGTTTCACCTGGTTTAGGACCTAAACAAATCAAAATTACAACACACTGGATTGTGTGGTGTGGCATGGATTATCGATACAATTCCACGGACGTCGAAACGCGAGATACCTTGAACCTACGCCTTCAACTTACTAACCACCACACGGTTGTAAATAAAAGAACTGTTTACTGGATACTAATGATGATCCTGAATAGATTCTGACTAAATCACGAGTATGTGTTCAGCACATAGGTTATATTTCAGTGATATTCGCGTATACTATTTGTCTTTCATTGTGTGTGTACACCACACGCCCCCTAGATCTACTCACTACCTAATGAGATCTGCCTCCACACTAGCATCTAAAATATGCTACCTCACTTCATGAAATCCCCTCGACTCGTCGCGTTCGTTTCCGCTATAATAACTTTTTGGAAAACAAAATCCCTAGTTTATATATAAAAGAATATATGATTTATATTTTCAAAAATTTTATATTTTAAGTCCCACTTGCTTAGTGGTAATGCAATGTGGAAAGTGCGTTAGCCATATATAAGGAATGTCATATAGAACGCCAAAGGCTGCGTGAGAAAAATAACTTATTGATCTTAAATCATAGACAATCAATAAAATTTATTTATTGAAATCCATGCATGTAATATGGTGGGTGAAACAGGACAGCTATTCGCGCCTGGTGATGGTCAAAAACCATCCCTGGTTTTGAGGATCGCGCAGGTCTTTATAATTTGGTTTTATATATGGAATACATTTGGAAAAATATTTTTAGTTTATATTCTCTATTATAGATTAAAATCTTTCCCTGAACCAAGTTGTCATTATGTCTAATGGAAAACAGAATACAACGATTTTGTAACTCATTTACCCCTAATTTGGGATATAATCCCTATATCCTAAACAGAAAGTTATTTTGTAACGTTAAAAGCCATAGCCGGACCAACTCCGTGACGTTGCGTTCCTTCTCTGCAGGTATATGATCAAATTAATATCTTGATGTACTCGATTCTGAATTGAAATAATTTTTTCGAATCGGATCAAATCGCTAAATCTATGGCAATAGGCATTCTTATACTTCAAATTTAAAATTTCGTATAGGAATGTTTTTTTCGCGCTTTCAGTACAGTTGCAGGTTCCTGGCAAACTATGTAGTATAGCTCTAGCTTATCATATCGTTGTCAGTGAGTTTCCATTTAGGCAATAATTCTATGTCTTGCTCAGAGGGAAAATTGGTTCTTCAATTTTGCAAGGTTTTTAATTACTCTTCGGACCAATGATCTAATGATTCGAATCACTTTGCTTTTGAAAGCAATACTAAGCCCCGAAATTAAATTTGTCCCAGTTTTTATTCATCAGTTGATTTTGTAAGACGCTCTGCAGCGCTCACGCCAGTGGTTATGGATATATAAATGCACTCTTACATTTTAATTATCTGAGTTTTTTACAGAGTTAAACCTACAATCATTCTGAAGATGCACGAATATACCAAATCGTTTTGACATCCTAGATTTGTTTCACAATCTGCTAATGAAAATAAATCCATGTCTTATCTGCAATGTCTGCGTTGCCTTAAGTCATTGGTTACAGAATAATCATCACTATTTGGGAGAAGCGTTGGAAAGCATCTATTACGTATGCTCAGTAACAGTATCTCCAGTTTGTCTTATTTACATGTTTTCTTCTTTCCAAAATGAAAAATTATTCGTCTATGCTTAATTTTGTCTAAGTATGTGTCACTGATGAACGCGAACCATGTCGTGGCGAATGCATGGCAAAATAAAAAGTTAGGATTTCGGTTAGGGCGTGAAGATGCAATAACCGATTGGTGCACGAGATGTCCCATCTGTGGCTCATGCTTGACAAAAATGTAATGCCAAACTTGAGCTGTTCACTAGGGCTGGGGCAAAAACCGAATAAATGGTTATTCGAATCTAATTCGATAATATATTTTTTTAAAACAGGTTCTTCGATTCATCACATAACAAACATACCTTTTTGTACTTTTGCAAACTTCGTGGTCTCCATTCGAATCTCCGATTCGTACTTGCCCCAGTTCCTTGCTGACGACCTTTTGGGCCGCAATCCCATCGTTTGTGATGTCAGTAGTTCATATTCATTATTAGTAATTTAGTAGGAACACTCTTTTGTTTCTATGTTCCAATCATTTTAGAACCATTGGGTCTGCGATAATCAAACATCGGGACACAACAATATCCTCTCAACTTTATTTTTTTCCATCACGAGTAATAAAATGGGATCCATCATTAACTACAATCTTGATGGACTAAGATTGGAAAATAATGTGCAATAAAACAATAACAATAAAAATTTATTACTTTAAAATATAACTCACGTTTTCGGCTCGTGTTTAACAAGCCATTTGTCCAATATCGTCTTGAAAAACAGCCTATTATTACGATTGTGAATAAATCGATTTGTCAATGACATCGCAGACTTTAGTTTTTATAACGTTTTTAAAATAGTTTTCTATAATGTTTGCAATTAGTATTATTAGACAGAATGACTGAAAACAAATGTTCATATTTACACGAGGACAATTATACCGGGAAAATAAATACAATAGCAATTTTGCTTTCTGTGATTGACAAACCACTAGTTTCAAGTTCTCAAACCCCTGTTTTATTATGTCCGGTGCGTGTTGTCTGCATAAAACCATTGTTAAGTTAAATATTTCCATTTATAACTGAATTTTCCATTCCGTTTTTTTTATTTATTTTCTCGCCACCATGATAGCTGCATATTTGACCAAAATCGATTATATTTTTGTCGTTAAAATAGGAAAGGTTGTTTCTCTCATGCGTGATTGAAAATGCACTTTAAAACTATAACTTAAAGACATCTTAACAATAGAAAAACTTGATGTCATTCTTTTATTTACGCGAAATAAGTGATTCTATCTGATTCGAGAATATATTCACGAATTTTCAATTGATTCGGTTTTGCCCAGCCTCTATTTACTGCTTGTTATACTACATCATTAAAAACAAAACAAGTTCATGGCTAAGGATGAACCGTGATATATATGAGAAATAATACTTCAATGAAACTTTCAATCGTTGCAGGATGTTTGGTTGAGTGGTGTACTTTTTTAAAATATGTGTAGTTTACTTACTCATTTGAGTGAATTCCGTTGTTTAAAAATGTTCTACGAATTAGGCCAATTCGTCAATCTGTCTTATAATGATCCAAAGCGATAACAAAATTTACGTAATAATTTTATGGTTTCTTTAAATATGGAGTAATAAGTTTAGTTAAAGAACTCGCTGTTTGTCCTACATTATTGAATTTAATTTAGTGTTTCAATATAATATGCGCGAGATAGATAAAACTCCTGACGTAAACATGCCCAAAATATGATTATGTGAATTTGTCTGGCGTCATAGTAAAGCGTTTTGTATTTTTCCCCGCCGTGTTTGGCGCTATAAGGGATATTCGCTTTGTAGGCTTTTTGTGTGTTTTTTTACACTGTTATAATGGCGTCTATTATTAGTTGCAGTCTGGTTAATGAGTTTTTAGTCTTCGGCAAGTATTTATTATAGTGGTGCAAGCTAAGTTGGGCTAGTTCATACCGTTTGGGGTTGGGTTCATATTTCGTGAATATGTTAGGATTTTTTTAATTTCTGATGAATTTTATTTGCATTAGTTAGTTGTAGAATATTTTATAATGTAAAGCAATGGCCTTCTCGTGAATCATATATTAGTTTTAGTATCGTAAATTTCCGAATTTCACGCTGTTCAACATTTACCTACTTGTTTGGTGAGATATCATTGAATTACAGTTTGGTGTTTCAATTGGATCTCGTTGCATCTTTACTTTGGGACTTTGGTGGTGCAGATGACTTGGAGGCTAAAGATTTACGAATAAAACTCCAAAAACGGTCACATTGTTGGATTTATTTGTATAAATGAAGAAATACAGAACTCGTTGCAGTTCGAGTATACATATTTTAATAAAACTAATAATACAATCTTGGAATACTAAAGTTTTGCGGTTTACTTCAACCCTATGTCTACATAGTTTAAGATGTTGTTAGTACAGACCGAACCGACAGCTGGAAAAAGGCCTATAAATTTACACTTTCATGAAACACAGCTTGTACAAAAATTTACTACCAATTTTAACTGTTTCATATACAAGCGACTATTACCCCCAGGACGGCGGTTAATAATATGTTTTCGTATCTCATTTACAAGACTTAGCATTGCAAATAAACATTAAAATCTAAACTCAAAATTTAGTTCACTTTAAATAAAGGATGAAAACTTTCTGTTCGTAACTTTAAGCTGATGGAAAATAAATGCGACTTTATCCTTATTTGAATGCATTCATAATCTTAAAAGAGCTCAGATCGTTTTAAAACTGCTGTAAAAAGGCCAATTGCGCTGTAAAATATATTATATATAATAAAAAATAGACACCACTCTGCCAACACACTAGTCTGAGAAAGAATTGAAGGTCTTTTATGAGATAATTTAGGAAAACCTTTACCTACATGAAATCTTGAGCCAGATCAATGAAAATTCATTACCGTTGAAAGTTTGTCTGTGCCCAGAAAATCCGAGACCATATCAAAGAGTATGAACAGGTCTTGAAGAAGATTCGCTAACATTTAACAACTTGATAAAAATGTAGTTAAATTGGTATCTCTTTCAAATTAGTTTGACTTCATTTTCCGTTACATCGCCATCCATCCGTGTTTTTCTATGGCCAATTTTTCATATTAAAATGGATCTTTTGACTATTATTTATTCCCTTACGGTGCGGATCTTTGCGCGATCTATTATTTTTTTCCGTCGATGTCATTATTAGCGTCGCGACTCTTGTCTGTCCAACAGCTTTGTTCTAGATTAACAGATTTATAAAGATTTAAAATTTTAATATAAAATATTAAATTGGACGAAAAACCATTTCGTGATTAAGTAACTTTGTCGTGAACTTTCGGCTAAAATAGTTTTGTTTCATTCCATAAATCGTACAAATCGAGGAATTTAATATTATAGTTCTTGATGATAAAAATACCCTCGCAAGGGTGAGTCAGCTTTTCAGAGGGTACACCGCGATTTCGCTCGCCAAATGCGCACTGCGTGATCTTTCCCCTATTGCTATTGCATAAAAATAGTATATTCGTCGGTAAACCAAAATTTAAAGCGCAAACCCTATTTCAATCTCTGATTTTGTGAATAAAGTTTAACAATTGTTTATGAATATTCGGCAGCAGGTTTAATATTTACCCTTAATCTCTTAAAAGTTGCCCATATTGTGCTTACAATTTTTGGTTTGGCCTATGGCAACAGGACAATACAATTCCGATTTAAATTTCGCTAAAAATTACTTCCACTTATAGAGTTTCACGTTGCTGGTCTTGCAACTTGTAGGTAGCTCTTTGCTATCATATCGATTTGACTCAGTTTTTATCTATTGAGTTGCCTTTCTTAACTGGTAATCCCTATTTGAAGTCATTGATAGTAAATGAAATGAAATTGTTAAGGAGACATTATGCGGATGTCAGCAGGAAATTCCGTGGAGGTTCATGAGTTTATCTGGGGGGTAACTCTGATCCATACTATTGTTTGGCTTAATAGATGGAGCAAATGTTTGGTTTTAAGGTTATAGTTTTCGAAATGCAATACCGTTACTTAACCTTGCAAAACCTCGGACGATAGCCCAGATCGATGTTGCTTTTTTTTTTTCACTCTGCGTCGCCATCGGCTTTGTCGCGTTGATCTAAACACGAGCAAATGAAAAATTCTCCAAACACTACGAACGTTCATTAGACTATGTGTTGGTAAAACTGCAAGAAATTTTGAAACAGAATATGTCGCAAATGAAAATTTGAACCTATCTAAATTTATTCAATATGTCCAGATGTTCATCTTGCAAAAGTAAGCTTTTACTAATTATTTCGGATATTCCGCCAAAAATTCAGTATCTATACATTTTTGAGTTTTATTCTTCAATAATCTGTAGAAATCTGAGATGCCAATTTGGATAATCCAAATTATCAAGGGTCTGGTAATATCTATTAGATTAAAGCATGGAGTGATTACTCCAAGTTTTTTTGAAAACTATTTAGTTTCATTTCGAATCCCTTTTTTACGAAAAAGTCGTGAACAAATCATTGCAATAATGCGTTTCAAGATTCGCGAAAGTTGTGTCATTCTATAACTCTTCAAAAAGTTGTGTTTCATAATTCGGACGCACGCATCGCAATGCTATTAGCTAGACCGATGCCTTTGGGCAAAATATGTCACCCAGCAAACGTTCGTTTTTTGACGTCAATTTACTAGGCTTGGGGATGATATCCGGGAAAGTTTTAATCCGGGAATTATTCAATTTTCCTATACCTGACCTAGTTTTGCGGTAAAACCGTTTTTACTTTACACTATTTCATGAACATATCTAGGTCGCTATTACTAGATCCGATCTGGAGACAACACCTGTCAAACGTGTCGCGGCACAAGAGAATTTTTAATAAAAATTATAATATATTTATGGCAACAAATTTACTTAATAAAATAAAATTACAAAAATAAAAAAAATAAAAAAAAAAAATTTAAAAAAAATAAAAATAAAAAAAAGATCTAAAAAAAAAAATAAAAAAAAAAATTAAAAAAATAAAAAACCATAAATAATTTTTTGAATAAAATAAAAAAAAAAAAAAAGAAAAAAAATAAAAAAATGGTAATTTTAAAAAAAAAAAAATAAAAAAAAAAATTAAAAATAAAAAAAAAAAAAAAAAATTAATTAAAAAAAAAGTTGTGTAAAAAAAAAAAATAAAAGATAAAAAATGAATAGCATTATAAACGTTTAATCTGCGATAAAAAAAGGGAAAAAAAAAAAAAAAAAAATAAACGAAAATATAATAGATTTTAAAATAATAAAAAATTTCCAATCTATGTAACATCTGATAAACAAATCATTAAATTAATTAACTAAAAAATAGTAAGAATACCCAATCGAAAAAATGTAATAAAAAAAAAAAATTTTAAGAAATAATAAAAACGATGAAATTAAAAAGCCTCGTGAAATAAAAAAAAAAAAGGTTAAAATGTTGGTAAAAATAAAAATTTAAAACAAAAATAAAAAAAAAACTAAAAAAGAAAAAAAAGAAAAAACAAAACCTCAATCAAATAAATAAAAAAAAAAATTCATCATAAAAAATAAAAAAATCAAACAAAACCAAAAAAATAAGAATATAATAAAATAACCTAATAACAAAAGAAAAAAAAAACCTACATTTCTATAAAAATAATAACTACAAAAATAGTAAAAAAAAAAAAACAAAAAGTTAAAAAAAAAATCCATCCAAGAAAAAAAAAAAAAAAAAATAAAAAAAAAAATATATATAAATAATAAAATATTAATATAAAAATAAACAAAATAAAAAAAAATAAAAAAAAAAACTAAGAAAAAAAAAAAATCAATTCAAAAAAATACAATAATTTTAAAATTAAAAACAAAAATAATAAAAAAACAAAAATATATATATAAATAAGTAAATAAACCCAAAAAAAACAAAAATTAAAAATAAAAGAGCAAAATTTTTAAAAAAATAATACAAATATTTTAAAAAAACAAAAAAAAAAAAAAATCATGACCTAAAAAAATAACCCTTAATAAGCTGAAAGGAAACAAAATACAAAAAAAAGTCTTGGAGCAAAAGAATTTAAAAAAAAAACATATACAAAAAATAAAAATAACCACAAAAAAGAAAAGGTTAATAGAAACTCAAAAGTTGAATAAAAAAAAAAAAAAAAATAAATAAAATAAAAAAATCAAAGGATAAAAAAAAAAAAATGAAAAAAGCAAAAAAAAAACCTATAAAAAAAAAGTAAAAAAATTAAAAAAAAATAAATTTAAATAACATCAAATTAATAAGAATTTTGTAAAAAAAAAATATAAAAAAAATAAAAATCAAAAAAATGTGAAAGGATGGCCTTAAAAAATAATAAAATATAAAATATTTATTTATTAGAAGTTGAAAAACAAAAACTGTAAAATAAAGAAAACTCGAAACAATAATAAAAGTAAAAACTAATAAATTCGGAAATCGCTAAAAATAAATAAAAAAAAAAAAAAATGCAATAAAAAAATAAAAAGCCTAAGATCAAAAAAAATAAATAAAAAAAATATAAAAAACAAAAGAGAAGTCACAATAGGAAAGTGCGAGAAAAAGACATTACCAACTAAAAAAAAAAAAAATCTACGAAAAAAAAAAAAAATATAAAAACATGTGCTAAAGAACAATTCACGCTAAGAAAAATTTCATATTTTATATTAAAAAAAAAAGAACACATAAAAATGGCCGCAAGCAAAAATAAAAAATTTAAACAAAAAAGGGCGCTCTAAACAAGAAAAAAAAGAATGTTAAATAAAAAAAAAAAATATTAAAAATGAAAACATTAAAAAGAACTGTTACCGCCATTACTGAAATGTGCAGGAAAATGCAAAAATTTCAAAACCCAAAAAAACAAAAACAAATTTATTTTTAACGTTAATACAAAATTTTTCCTTAAACAAAGCTGACAAATGTGAAATAAGTAAGGGATCATTTAAGTGTGCGTTGCGTGTGAACTTAAAAATTTTAAATCAAATGTGTAAAAAAAGATGTACAAAATAACTTATATACACTGTTAATACATAAATTGTGTTTATGTGACTAAAACAAAAAAACACAATTGAAAAAAGTTAAATTAGTCTAAAAATACAAAATATTAGCTGAAAAAAATCTTCGTTCTAAAATCTTGGGGCTATTTAAAAAACAAACTTTTACAAAAAAAAATAACTGCGTTCATAAAAAAACAATAAAAAAAAACAAATAACAACAAGTGAACGAAACCATTTGAAAAACATCTTTTCCTAAAATTCCGTAAAATAAAATTATAGCGAAAATAAAAATTAAAAAAACATTGTAAATTAAAATTTTAAACGGTTACAAATAAACAGTAAAAATACTGGTTATTTGGTAGTAAATGCCTATTTTGGCATAAAACAGTTTGTTGAAAACGGATTTGTTTAAAAATTTATTCTCCAATTAAGGGGCTACATAGCCCATAATAGGCTCAGAAAGGTCGAAAAAATTTTTTGTTTCATTTCATTATAAAAACACCAATAGAAAATATAAATAAACAAAAAAAGAAAAAAAAAAAATCAACTTTCTGGGAAAAAAATCAAAAAACAGAGAAAATTTGTAATAAAAAGATAAATTCAATACATATAAAACAATATAAACATCATAAAAAAAACTAGTTAAAGAAATCAAAAAATAAAAAAAAAATAAAACAAAAAAAACCATAGTAATACTAAAAAAAAAAACAATACAAAAATAAGTACAAATAACAAATAACTATGACAAAATAAATAAAAAATGTAGGTAATAATAGACAATAAACAATAAAAATTTAAACTTTAAAAAAAAATATCTAAAAATACTATATAAAAAAAATAAAAAAAAAAAAAAAAAAAAAAAAAAAAAACTAAAAAAAAACGAAAAAAAAAATAAAAAATTACCATAAAAAGAAGCAATATAAATATACAGTCTCAATTAAAAAATATAAAAATACATAAAAATAGTTTAAAAAAAAACATAAAACAAAAAAGATCAAAAAAAAAAAAAGAAATGGGATTCAATGAAAATAAAAGATACATAAAATAATACTCCGACCAATAAAAATTCTACACTCTTCCATAAAAGACGATCATAGACATAAGAATAATAAATAAGTAATTTCACTGGAATAAAATGGAATACATTAAGAGATAAGTCAATTCACAAAGAAAATAAAAAAATAAAATAAAGAACGCAAATAAAGCAAAACAAAACCAACAAAAAAGATAATAGAAAAACACAATATAAGCAATAAAAAAACAATCTAATTGCCGATACACGCAAACTAATAATTATTACGAGATGAACAATCACATAACAAACATTAGAACTAATATATAATCAGGAATAACAAATCATTAATGCGTTTAATATAATCACTCGCTATGATTTAATAGCAATCAAAAAAACTCGAAAAAAATTAAAAAAACAATATCCTTAAATAATAAAAGGAAACAAGAATAAATCAACAACATGACATAAAACAAAGAACGTTACAAACTTAAAAGCGGAACATAAAAAAAAGAAAAGATAAAAAACAAGTACAATTACTATAAAGAACGAAATGGAATAACATCATGTCCTATAAAATAAAAATATATAAAAAAAAATATATATCAAGATCAAGTTATAGCTTGAAAAATTAATATTTAAAACAAATGTGAGGGAATTAGGGTGTAAACGAATAAAAATATAGTTGTTAGTTTAAAATATTTTAGTAATTTATAGTGAAAAATTTCCTGTAGTAAAAAAAAATTTCTAAAAGATCAGACTTTAATCAGATCTTCGAAATTAAATGCAATCATGAATCGTTCCAAAAAATCTCCAAAAAATGAACAAAAAACAGAACTTCGATTGTTTTTTTGATATATACATAATAAACTACTAACACCAATGTATGAAATAAATAATAAAAAAAGTTTACAAAATAAAACCCAGATTTATTTTGTCCGTACAGTCTCTTAATTCATGGTTCTACGGAAATTGAGCCATTTTCAATTCGTAATCAAGGTGGGAATGCCGTCTTTTGAGAGCAACTTTTTTTAATTTAATTGTGTATATAAGAAAGCTTTTAATTTGGGGTTTGAACAAATTTGAATATTATGCAATGTAAGTTCCCAGCAAATTTTGGTCCGCAAGGTTACTGATAAGGCAAAGGTGTACAAGGTCATTTATTTGTAAGGCAGATGGGCATTTTTGTTAATAAAAGAAAGAACAAGTAAAAAACTAAATTGGTTACTCAACATGCAGTCAGGAATCTTTGTCCAAACATATTTTGTCAAGCAGGGAGTAACTGATCGATCGCGCTGCGAGGCGCGGTCGATCAGTGACTTAGCTTGACAAAATCAAATTTCTGATTGGCCAATATAAGCCAGTTGAAGATTATAGAATCGGTTATAGTATACAATTTATTTGAAAATGGTCGCTGATTAAAATTAATGTACGTCGAGAACGTACTCATGATAAATAATGTTACTCAGAACGACGAAGGACAGTACTCTTGCATAACAGGTCCAAATGTTTATGGACAGAAACACCAAAGTACTTGGCTTAGAGTTTGCCTTGAGATGAAACTCACATTATTTTATGTCAAAACATCTTTACATTATGATAAATACTCTATTTATTATACTTCCTCTTTCAGAAATTATCACACACTTGATCGCTTGCGTTTGATCAATG
Organism: Styela plicata; assembly: GCA_963675895.2. Taxonomy (NCBI): domain Eukaryota; kingdom Metazoa; phylum Chordata; class Ascidiacea; order Stolidobranchia; family Styelidae; genus Styela; species Styela plicata. The sequence goes on along the minus strand of OZ023144.1, from coordinate 16,509,233 downwards.
TTTTTTTTTGGACTGAAAACTGATTTTCTCGTGGTCGTCACGTTGGCATCGAGGGTTGAAGATCTCGCGTCATTGGTCTCATTATGGTTGAGCAATTCAATTTGAAGATTTGAGTCATTCCGAAGCACCAGTCTTTCGAGACGATAGTAAATTGGCCACAAGAACAAGTGTATCTATCATATTTTAATTACAAGATATAACTAAAATTTTTGATATTGAACGAAAATATTTGTGGAATTTATGAATATAAAATGATATTTATTAAAAGTACATTGTCTCTTACCTATTTAAAGTGAATTTGGTTTTGATGCTGTCGGCAACTTGTATCTGTTTATGTGAATTTGATTTAATCCGTGAAATTGAACTGATTTGATCAGTCGAAAAATTAATCAAATTCGAATCATGAATGATTCGATTTTGCTGAGCCCTCATGAAATTTCATGAATTCCTGCCCTCACACCCACTCAACCCAGTTGGGTGTAATAACCTGGAAAACTCAAGCCATCAAACAATATTGACAAGCCCGCTTGTCAGGGAAAATGGCGTCGAACTTCTATTGTAAAACGAGAACCTGGTGTCAATTTGAGGTGCAAAGACTTGGGAATTTGATTGTGAGTATAAACTTTTTGGTGGTGGGAAGAGTCAACCAAGATGATATTTCCTAATAATATTAGCTCAATTTTTGGCACTGGATCCTATATAAATTATAAAGTAATAATGTTCATTTCCTCATTCCATAAAAATAAATGATCGTAAAAAAAAGATTTTGAAAAATCCAGTTTTTTTCAGATTGCAGTCTTTCGATGAAGCGAATGTTACATTACAACATTGGTCTTACCACGCCTAAATTTTCGTTCCGACCGCTCAGAAAATATAAACGTCATATTACTTTTGTTTTTGGAGTGGAAAAAGAAATGATCAATTTCTACTAATGCACGGCCCCAACGCTGATTAATTTTGAAACAAGTTTGATCGTAAATGAGTTTTATATATTATCATGCAAGGAAAAGCTAAAAGATCTACAATAGCAATTTCCACGTCTTTAAAATTACAAGAAAGATAGATGTTCATTCGGAAGCGATTTAGGGCGAAGAGTAAGCTTAGACTAACAAATACCGTTGCAGTCTACGTAAAACGTGCAAAGTGACACCAGTCGATTGAGCGAGCTTAAGGGGCTAGAAGACAGTTTGCCCAATGAATTTCGCTAAACCAGTAGATATGAGCATCTTAAATGGATAACACTCCGACAGATTTCCACCTCGCGTCCCATCGCGACGAACCTTGCAATGGTTGCCTGCGTTATGCCAATTCTATTAAATCTAGACTACTCATTGAGTTTTTTTAAAAACATTTATTATTAATACATTTCTAATACAAGTTCGTGTTTCTTCCAATCTCACGGAGTTAAAAATTTTTCTTTTTTATTTGACAATCTTTCATCTTTATATATTCCAATTTTCTGAAAAAAAAGAAAAATATGATTTTTATATAAAAATATATGGTCAAAATAGAACAATCAACAATGGAACTTTATGAAATTTTCACAAATTTATTTAAATCGCATTGCAAAAAAAACGGCTCAGGTAGTTGTTCCCGTCATCTGAACCACCAGGTTATTGTTTTTTCCATTGAAAAGTTGCTTTAAGCAAAGTCGTAAGTAGCACGTGAAAGTACCAACTAATGGTAATTTACATAGCAAACAACCCTTTTAAAATATCGAACCAACAAAATTTAAAAAAAG